>VDFB02140761.1:0-33912 GCA_007258455.2 Sequoia sempervirens | reverse complement strand
TTAAACCGGATCCGGGTGATATCCACTCTTCAAATCAATCTTTGTGAAGTACTCCAGCTCCACTCAAGAGTCCATCAGTCATCCACTTGGAAATCAAGTACTTGATTGTTATCTTGTTTATGGCTCAGAATCTGTACACATCCTCCACTCCCCATCCTTCTTTGGTGCTAGTATTGCAGGTACTCACATGGACTCAAACTCTCCCATATCAAACCCTTTCTCAAAACTCTTGAACTTGTTTGTTCAACTCCTCATTTTTCGCTGGAGTCATTCTATGAGCTGCCTTATTTGGCAAACTGGCTCCAGGAATCAAGTCAATCTGATGACTGATCTTCCTTATTAGTGGTAAACCCTCAGGTACATTATCAGAAACAATATCCTAAAACTCATCCAACATCCCAGAAACTTCTTCTAGAACCTTCTCACTATCCTCCTTACTCACTCTAGGAATTAATGCATAACACACATGCTCATGCTTCATACCTTCTAAAAAATTTCTTCCATCTACATAACAAATTCTAGCACTATTGCATACCTTTTCTTCAGTCTCCTTCAGGGGTTTCAACTTGTGACGAACCCCATCATTTGTCAAGGAATAAGTGTTTGCATGGCCATCATGTATAGCTCGCCTATCGAACTACCACGGCCTTCCCAACAACATGTGACAGGCATCCATGGAGATGATATCACAAATAGAAGTGTTCCACATGCTCCAAATTTTAGCACCATATTGAAGGGCCCAGAAAAATCAATCTAACACAATTTGAGTGAGGTTGAAAGGAGCTCGTATGTCTGAGTTATGCTCAATCAAAGTTGGGGTGAAGCCGGGTACAACAGCTAGTTAGAAAGATAAAAATATAATCATCTCAAAAATGGTCAAAAGTAGCATCATGTCGAAGAGCTCGTCACCATGATTCTAATGCCATTCGTTTCGTCGAAAATGAAGCTCGTACGACAAAGATATGGTTGGTTAAAGTTGAGGGTTGACCATGATGATATGGCAAGAATGATGACGTGGAAAAAATGAGGACGTGACTCTTTAAAATATAATTTAAATTTAAATTCCCTTAAATTTAAAGTATTAAATCTTTTAAGTTTTAAAATCCCATAGTATGAGATTTTTAAGGGGTCTTAGAGATTTTTTAGGATATTAAAAGATTTTGAGAGGATTTTAAGGGATTTAAATGGTAAAATGGCTTAAGGAATATAATCCATTCTTTGTAAATATTTTAAAAGGGATTAAAATAATCTTAAAGATTATTGAAAAGGGATTTGGAAGATTATTTTTGTAAAGCTCATAAAAAATAAGAGCTATTATTTAGGAATGATTTTTTTTGCAAAAGGTATATTGTTAGCCCAATTTGTTAAATAATAACCTCTTATGGTTATTATGTCCTCCTCCAATGTAACAAAATCTAACCAAAGGCTAAAATAAATCATGTACGATATGTAGGGGTTTATTTGGTTAAGGGAGGAGTTATTTCATTAATTATGGTGGTTTTCACCCCATATAGTAAATTTGTTGTATAAAAAGGGGTAGAAGGAAGGGTTTTTGGTGATGATTTTGGAGAGATGAAAATTTGTGAGAGATTTCCAAGTGAGGATTTTTGAATAGTGAATTTTTAATCCTTATGCTTTTGAAGCTTAGTTAATCTTGTTGCATTTGTTGAAGATTTTCTTTGTAATTCATTATCGTCCAATGAGACAGGAATCTTGTAATAGGTGGAAGACCTTGTAATAATTTTCTGGAGCATAATAGGATTGGTCACTCTTTGGAGAGGGACTCAAAGACGTAGTCACGATTGTGGCGAACTTCGTTATCAGATTGTTTGCACTTTCTCTCTTCTTCTCTCTCACATTTTGGTTATCACCTTGATTTTTAATGCATAATTTCAATAATGTACACTTGTTTTTTAGTTTCCATTAAATTGTTTGAGTTAAGCATTCAATTATGCAATTAGTCTATATCATAAATCAGATCAACCAAGGGTCAAATCACAAATGTAAGACACAAAAGAAACACACATGAAAATAATTAAGCATGCACAAAAGATGAAAAGAAAAGAAAAATAAGATTTTACTTTGGATCAAGATGAAAGCCTAAGATTTTTTAATTTGATGATGATAACTAGTGTTGTTGATGTGCTAATTATATATCTTGAAAACAACTTAGAAAGGATTAAGAATGATGTATATTGATAATAATATAATATTAGAATCTTAACAAGATTTGGATTTTAGCTAGACTAAGGGTAAAATTTAAGGATGCTTTTGCATGTGCTACAAAACATGGCTAGATATGTTTGGATTGTTCTATTTTTCTATTATGTTTTTGTGTGACACCCCGCCATGAAACCCCAAAGGACAATAGAACAAGCCAACAATTATGACACATTTAAAAAAAACTATGAATCAACATATAGATCATACTATCAATTACATAGAATGTAAACTACACGTACATAACCACTAACTATGTCCTTTAGGGTATCATGATTGCATTAAGAATGTATCAATTATCTAATCTAGACATACATCGTAAATCAACTAATAACAAGATTTCATTTATATCCATTACATTAAAAGAATTATATTTATATATTTCCATAGATGCAACACCATTCAGGATCATATAGTACAAGCAAATAAGTACATGATCAATTTCTCTTACATAAGGGTACATTAATACATTGCCACAAGATTACATCACAAATTCCCTTATAACGATAGGAATAATACATCAAATACAAGATAAGATACAACTAAAATGATTAAATTACATAGCATCAATGCTATCTCAAGTCTAGTATAAGATCTAGAATCTCTGCATATGGTCTTGGAACATCCATGCTCAAGAACATCAATTGGGAAACCAATGGGGGGTATAACACATTCCACCTAAAAATGTGGAACCCTAAGGTCCAACCCCCATGCTAGGAAATGAAAATAAGATCTCACCACTAAAGTAGTCAAGAGAAAAAAAGCATGAGACAAAAGGATAACATGACTTCAACATACAAATAACCACAACTTCACATAACAATGGCTCTACTTCTAGAGGTATGCAAAAAATAAGGGAACACATGACAAAACAAGGTTAAGCTAGGTAGTAGTAGGGAAAAGAGTGTCATCACATGGTATCATCATGGGTTGTCCTAGTGGTTCAACCCCTCTACTAACTCCAAACCCTGACCCCCACATGATGCCCATGCAGCCTTCCCAACTCATCCTAAGTTTGTACTAGCACTCAAGGCTATGAATGGGACAACAATAATTATCTTATTAATGTGTGAAGAACCCATCCCAAGATTAATTAATTACATTATATCACTTGTTTAATCCAACTCTCAATGGGTTGTCTTGGTGGCCACTTGTGGGCCCCGACCACCACTTGAGAGCCACTCCCCCTACTAGCACTAGAAGACCCAACACACATATGGGGAAAAGACAACTTGTACAACTTACAATCTACATAAGCATAAACAATAAAGAGAGACAAAGACCATCCTGCTTACACAAAAAAGGCATGATAATGGTAAATGTTGCAAGGCCTAAGACCCTCATAAAGTCATCTCAGGTGGAATACCAACCATCTCAAAGAACAAACATAAAACCAAATCAATCAATAACCCCCTAAGCCTCTGGAAGAAACCTCGACATCTTAACACTGAGAAACCCACTTAAACAATAAACTCACAATCTCTTACTTACACAATACAATAAATTTTGTGATGCAACAATAACCATAACATCACATATAAAAGCAAACATTGACTATGCAAATGTAAGGTTGACATTGTTTTAAAAGTGCATCCCTATTATCTATTCTTATAATTTCTTCATGTAGCTTATTCCATATATTTTCCTTCAAATATAATTAACATACTTGATATACAATGATCTATATCATTATAAACAAATACAATTAAAAATCTACTTTGATAATTACACTACTCATTTCTATATATATATATATATGTATATATCAACCAAAAGGTAAAATGGCAACACCTATTTACAAAAGTGAATTAATATATTCTCTCTCACACTCTCACACACACACACACACATATATTTATATGTATATGTATGTATATATATGTATATATGTTTGTATTTATATATATGTATATATGTGTGTATTTATATATATGTATATATGTGCATGTATATATATATACATATATATATATATAAGCCAATACCAAATATCAAATATAAAATACCAATTATAAGCCATATACCTCAAATTACTTAGCACACCATATATGTGGCAAACTTCAACACTGTGTAAGTATCGAACCTCCAAACATTATGTATGCAACAAATCAACAAAACATATATATATATAACAATCTGTAATGGTAGCACATTCAACAAATACAAAGATCAATAAATTCATCAAACCCACCATATATCTATAGCTATCTTTACAAGAAAGTCAAATTTTCACTAAAAAATATATATTATTTGATATTCAAATAGCAGGAAGTAAGAAGTGAATTCCTAACAATCATACTTCTACCAAATATCAAAGGGAGGCGATCATAGTGCATGGGGAAAAATGAATATACACCATAATATATGAAATGCAAAACAATCTTAAAGCTTGAGAAAAATTCTAACAACAAACAATGACCAAGGGGAGAAAGAGAGAGACACATGTGGCTGAGAGGGGGTAGGCTGCTAATGAACTTCCAAAAAATACAAGGTTTAATCTAGAATGCAACACAGTATAATATATCAAACATAATCGAATTTGAAAGAGTAGTTCAATATCAAATGTGTGCCACTAAAGGTTAACAAACTGTGATATAAACATATAATCAACTAATCAAGTATGTTAAGAATATAATTTATGCATGGCTTTGTATAGAAAGTTAAACACTTATTGGGTACTTCAAATATAGAAAATTGAATACATCATCACACAAAACAATTATCCAATGCTTCACACCAGAAAGAAACACATTACCTATTGATGCAAGAGCATCTACCAACAACAACTAATCATCAAGGGTACTTTAGACCCAACCTAAAATTGGAGAATATCAAATACAAAAAACCATTATTTCACTTAACTTTTCATCAAAATTCCATACAATTTCACTTGAAACTTCAAGGCTACCAACAAGCCAGCTCACTAAATCAGTATTCTAGAACTTTATTAGACTCAAGTACATCTTAACCATCCTAAAATTTACTGCACCAAAATAGTAACATCATTGAAAAACACTAAACCAACCAAGTCATTCACTATTCACCAAATTACCCTTCATTTCAACTTTTTTCCGTATGGTAAAAAGACAAAAAATCACCCAACTCTACTTCTAAACTTTTATCAGACCTTTAAAACACTTCAATAATCATGATGTTATTAGGAACAAACTAAATACGCTTCCTTATAACTCTGTTTTATCATATTCTCAAATTCTTGCACTATGCTTTTATAAGAGTAACAAACAAGGTATTTTTGACATAACTTTCAGTTAACAACTCCAACCCACCACTTAAAACCTGTTTTGAATACCCATTTGGCACTTCTATAACATATATTACATGTAGGTGGGGTTACATTGGAACATATCCCTCAAAAACTTGCTGCTACTTTGTCCCAAAGGGTTAATTCTACAACCTATCTTCAATAAAATGGCCATAAAACACTCAAAATTCAATGAAATTCGATGAGACAAATAAAAATGAAGTAGACTCATAGGTTCATCAATGCCAATGACTTAACCATGAAGATAAGTTCGTACAAATCTGTACAACCTGCAAACATGTTTTTACTAGTCTAAAATACAAAAAGAACAAAGTTTTAGTATGCAATGGGGTGTTTAAATGATTTTCTTCATATTCCAACTCCCCTTATTGAAAACGATGTAAAATTCCTTTTTGAATGCATTTCATCTTCCCCAATCAACAAAAAAAATCTATTTTCCCACTTGACTCTTCATATCCTTTACTTTTTTTGTTTTTTTTGCTTTTTTGCATTTTTACATAATTGACAACTTTTCAAATTTTAAATTTTTTACATTTTCTATTATTTTGACCACCTAGAGACCTATAAAAGACTCAAATGCATTGTAATTGACCTTTACATGACTCTTTTACACACTTTTACATTTGAAAACTCAAATATTACAAGTTTTCCTTTTGAAGGAATTTTGTGAACAAGGTGCACTTGCACCATACAACCAACCAACAAAAACTTTCCAAGTCCCTTTGGAAACCTATTGTATTGACCTTGCTTGTTCTTTCACCTACAGAACAATCTTCAAATCTTCCTTGGACTACTTCTTGTTCTTTACTCTTTGAATCTTGTATTCTCCTTTGTCTTTTCCTTCAACTCTATCTTCATCTCTACCTATCAGGTTCATCTTCTCTTTCAAAAGGACACAGGACTACCCTTTCACCACTCCTCAACTTTTCCACAACCAAGGACACATGACCGTCCTTGCAAACTTTCCTCTTTCATTCACAATTCATCCTTGACCTTTTCTAACCAATCAGTTTTTTATCTTCTCAACTACTCCCATCAATGGAGTACTCTTTAGGCTATAAACTCAAGTGCTTCTTCAAATAGGAATCCATATCTCTTCAACTTGCAAAAAAAAACTCAAACACCAACTCAACACACCATCCATCTTACCCAACAACAGATCCTGGAAGATGCCTCACTCTTTGTTTCCTTGCACCTTCTACCAAGCTTAATCTCCATTGGAGGACGATGACCATAGACCTCAACTTTTCTACCAACATACACAACTCATAAACCTTCTTATTTGCAACTTACATGGATAAAACACCTACAACCAAACTCAACAACTCAACATCAACAAACTACCAATTCAACAAAACATCAGAATATTGCTCACTCTGATACCAATTGATGCAAGAGAATCTACCAACAAAAACCAATCATCAAGGGTACTTCAGACCCAACCTCAAATTGGAGAAGATCAAATATAAAACACCATTGTTTCACTTAACTTTCCATCAAAATTCCATACAATTTCACTTGAAACTTCAAGGCTACCAACAAGCCAACTCACCATATCAATATTATAGACCTTTATCAGACTCAAGTACATTTTAACCATCCTCAAATTGACTGAACCAAAACAATAATATCATTGAAAAACACTGAACCAACCAAGTCATTCACTGTTCACCAAATTACCCTTCATTTCAACTTTTTTCCATAAGGCAAAAAGACAACAAATCACTCAACTCTACTTCTAAACTTTTTTTAGACCTCAAAAACACTTCAATCATCATTATTTTATTAGGAACAAACCAAATACACTACCTAATAACTCCATTTTATCATATTCTCAAATTCTTGCACTATGTTTTTACAAGAGCAACAAACAAGGTATTTTTGACATAACTTTCAAATAACAACTCCAACCCATGACCTAAAACCTATTTTGGATACCCATTTGTCCCTTCTATAACATATATTACATGCAGGTGGGATTACTTTGGAATGTTCATGTACCTCAAAAACTTGTTGCTATGTTGTCCAAGAGGCTTAATTCTGCAACCTGTCTTTAGTAAAATGGCCATAAAACACTCAAAAATCAATGAAATTTGATAAGACAAATAAATGAATTAGACTCATAGGTGCATCAATCCCAGCGAATTAACCATGAAAATAAGTCCATACAAATCCATACAACCTACAAACTTATTTTTACCAGTCTAAAATATAGAAAAAACAAAGTTTTAGCATGCAATGGGGTGTCTAAATGATTTTTTGCATATTCCAACTTCCCCTGTTGTATGAAAATGATGTACAATTCCTTTTTGAAGGCTTTTCATCTTCCCCAATTGTAAAAAATTTCTATTTTCCCACTTGAATCTTCATATTCTTTTTATTTTGTTTTTTTGCATTTTTACATAATTGACAACTTTGCAAATTTTGCAAGTTTTGAATTTTCTATTATTTTGACCACCTAGAGACCTATAAAAGACTCAAATACATTGTAATTGACCTTTACATGAATCTTTTACATACTTTTACATTTGAAAACTTGAATTTTATAATTTTTTCTTTTGAAGGCATTTTGTGACCAAGGTGCACCTGCACCACCTACCACCAGATTATACAATGCAAAAGAGGTAACCACCACAAATAGTAAATATTAGAACACATAGTATTAGAACCATCTAAAAAAGACTACATACATCGAAATCAAAGCACGATACAAGCACAAATAACCAGTAAACAAAATTACAGTTTGAAGCAAGACAATTTGTCATGCAAAACAATAGAAAATAACCATAAAAAAGGGTATTGTTACAATCAACATCGAGTGAATGACATAGGCTATGAATTTTCTAAATTCAATAAACAAAATACAGACCAAACTGGATTCCTTCACTTCAAAATAGAGAATTAGTATCGAAGAAAAATGCTATCTAGTGATAATTTCATTTCTCTCAAGCTTTGATCTACCTTTAGGGAATCCATTCACTTCAAAAAACATAAAACAATCGCAAACATGTCTTTTTTTTGAAAAATATTGTTGCAGAAAGAATTTTCATTTGAAAAAAAAAATCAATTCCATTCACATCTTCTAAAATTGATCATTATTAAAACAAAGAAAGTGATTCAATTTTTTCAAAACAAAAATCAAGCAATAATCACTTAATAAGACAAGTTTCTATTCCGCAACCAGTTCGAGCTATCCATGTGATCGAACTCACTTTTTCCATCTATTAATTTTCTTTAACAACTTGTTTGAAAATCTCCTTCAATTTATTTATTTAAAATTATATTATTTTTCTCATAGTTTAATTAAAACTCAATAATAATAATAATAATTATCTTTACATTTAATTATAAAATAATTTTTCATATAACAATTTAATTTAATAAATTAATTACTAATAATTCCAAATAAGTATCCATTTTCCATCTTGATTTATTTAATTATTTGTTTAATTCCAAATTAATTAAACAACCTTATAAATCAATTTAATTTAATCAAATCGATTAAACAAGACAACTCATAACAAAATTCATCAAAAACTATGAAAGGGCCAATCACGGAGGGGCATTACAGTTTGTATAACTAGGAGCCTTAAACAAGCTATAATGTATACCAATATTTTCTTTACATAAACCTTGTTAAAAATTGTAGAACCCATTCATCACTGAATTTTTCAAGCCATGAGGAGTCATAGATTTTGAATTAGGTTGACTGAATTTGTAGTGCCTCTCATACTTTTTCCCAAATAGGCTGATAGTTGATTTGTTTTATGGTGACACATTATGATACACTATATGATGCTAGACTTATTGTTATGATGATGTCATGGATGACACTGCAGGTACTTGAGATTTCATGCACATGTTATGATTAGTATATGGTTTTATTCATGTGACTTTGGAAATATATTTTAATTATGAGGACTAACTCTATTTTGAGCACTATGTGATTATCATATCCTAACTATTATGTGATTATTTCAATTGTGATTGATCTTATCTTGATTACTATGTAGATGATTGTTATAAGAGTTGATTTGTTACTAGGTGTTGTTCTTGCTGATGTGTTTAGGTGAAAGGGACAATGTCACATCACTCACTTGTGAGGACCTACGACATTGCAATTCCCTTTCACAGTGTGTTTGTTTATATGTATATGCATGACCATTTTGTGTGCTATAAGTTGCAGGTACTAGACATTGACTCCACCTGAATTGGAAGGTTTGAGTGTGCCTTGAACCCAATGGATTAATTGATCAGAGATAACACTTGACCCCCTACCCTAGCTATTATTCTCAAAGAGGATGAGTATCCAGTTTGGCACCTTGTCAGTCAGTTTTGTCAGTATTGTCAATTTGGTCAGTTAGTATTGCTTGATGTCTTACATTTTAACCCTAGATAGTGGTTAGGTAATTATTTGGACATTTTGTTTTTATTTAATTTAAATTATCTAATTTCATGCCTTTGGTTATTTTATGTATTACATAAATTGGGGTATGCTTTGATAAATAAATATATAAACATATATAAATAAATAATCATAGTTAATAATAAAATAAATTTATAGTGTGATGGTATAATTAATAAATAATAAAAATAATATGATCAAGTAAATAAAAATTAATATGTTTGAAATTATATAATTAATGTACTGTAAATAAATGTGGGTAAATGGTTTTACCCGTTTGTATGAATTTGGGTATCAAGTAAATATATCATATTTACCTAAATTATGATTTTAAATAAAATGCCTTTGATTGCCCTAATTATTTATTTAAGATTAATTATTGAGTGTGTGGAGAAGGCTGATTTAATAAATCAAATCTTTACTATAATCGGTGGTTGGGATAGTTTCCCAGTGGTCTGCTTTGTATTCATTTTATTTCAGCATATGTTTATGATTAATGGAAGTTTAGCATAAAGTTTTTATTATTATTGGTTTCCAAATCAATATGAGAATGCATAGTTAGGTATGGCTAATATGTAGATTTGCAATTATTAGATGCTTCATGTCATTTAAATGTTCCCAGCATTTCATTTATTGTTGATCAGTTGTTATTTAAACCCGCAACCGCTTCAACTTCTTGGTTCTTTAGTTAGCAACTGTCGCCTGGGATCAATATATGTGTGTCTTTTAAATAGCTTTAAGGGGGTATATATTTTGTTGGGAGATAAATCAGCTTTAAAACATTCCTTAAGACCATAAAAAATTACAAGCAAGCATAGAAGGGGAAAATCCTCCAAATCTGCAATACACACATTGAATGGGCAGTTGGCTTCAATTGAAAATGGCTCTGTTAGCTCATCTCCAGTGATCCAGTCAATGGTGAAATGTGATACTTGAAGCTTGGAGGAGAATCATGGAGAGAGAAAGTGAGAACTCTAGGTACCTCTAATTATCTCATGACAATCTAGTAACTTTAGAAGGAATACGATTTAGTGATTCCGTTTGAATGTATATTCTCTCTTTCCTCCAAATAGGAGAAAATTGGTCTTCCATATAGCAAATGTTTAGGATTCTATGTTAGAGAAAAATTTAAGTAGAGGAGAGGGGTCTATAGTGGAGCGGGTTTTAAAAATGGGATAGAAGTAGTCCTCAGTGGGTCTTATAGTGGAGTATCTTAATATTCAATTGTAAAAAACTTTTTATCCATAAAGTACACAAACTGACAAATCATGTGATGTGACATCGGTGCACCAATAAAACATTACTTAGTGCACTACTGTCAGTCTCACTTTTTTTTTAGCCTTTTTTAATACCTTAACAAAAAGCATGCTGATGTGACATAATTTTTGATGATGTGATCCTAAAATTAAATTTTTTAAACAGGCGAGTTGCCAAATAAACTACTGTACAAAATTGGGACCAATCTGAAATTTCATATAAGATTTTGAGGAACATGAAGTTAGGGTGCTTCACTATAGACCTCTCTCCCCTATTCTTATGGTTCTAAATTAAGATTCAATCCTCCTTCCATCCTACTACTGATTGTGTATTTTAATGTTATGCGAGTTCCTTGGTATCCAGCTGTCAATAACTCTTGATATTGCATTCTTCCATATTGGGTGACTTTGAGACATTGTCTGAGTGTAGGTTTTCACATTGGTATTCAATGTCACAGTAAGCTAATAAAGAAATTAAGTTGTTACATGAAATTTTGTAACCAATGGATAGTAGGTGAAGTGGCGCACCTCTCTCAATATATCCTGTAAACATTGCATTCATGATATGACATCGATTTACACCTGCCAGTTACTTCTTTTGAAAGCTTCTTAAGACTTTTCAACAAATACATTTTGTGCATATCCTGCAACCATTGCATTCCACTAATTGACATCTCTTTGAGGCATTCTATCAAAGAGTTTGGGATGCCTTCTCTATGTTGCCAATTCTTGCATACATGTCTACTAGGGAAATTATAACAACGCAATCTAATATACACATACACACACCCAGTCTTATATAGTGGAATTTGGCTTTACACCAGCCAATCTCATTTTCTTGAAATTTTCTAAGGATTTTCAACAAATTCAAGTTGTGCACATCTTGCATATCCTGTAGTCATTGTGTTCCATGATATGACAGCTATTTGCGCCTGCCAATTACCTTTGCTTGAAAGTTTCTAAGCCTTTTCTTCAAACAAAATTTATGCACCTTCTACAGGCTTTTCGTTCCATGGGCCAAGATCTTTTGAGGCCCTCACAAAGCTAATCCATTCCCTTCTCCTTTGTCTCATTCACTGCATAATAATCCCAATACTTAATATCCAATACCTAACTTCTAAAACCTACTGGCTTTCTAGCGTGAACATATAACACCAGACTTTCAACAGATTTTGTGTTAAAAGTTAATTATATAAATATTCTTATAAATTTATAACCTGTCAAATATTGAAGTCTTACTCAATTTAAAAGGCCAATCTCTATGCATATTAAGATAATTATTTGAAGTAACTGTTAAACAACCTCTATTCGTCCTACAAAGGGAGATAGTTTTAATGTAATGCGTGCAAACAAGTAATAGCTGTTGTGAATGCTCGGAAGAGAAATGGTGAACCTCTTCTACAAGTCTTAGGCAAGATAAATAGGAATGAGCTAACATTAAATGACTTTCATGTTAGTAAGTTCTTCGTCTTACGAAAATCACTTATGTATAATTACTAAGGCAAACCTGTAACGTTCAGATCTTTTATATTATTCTTGAAGGTTTTAATCTCAATATTATTATTGGTTAGTGATAATTCTTATTGAAATAGGTTTTCTTTTAATAATTACCATGATTAGGATGGAAAATATAATATGTTGACATTTAGGAGTGATCTAGTTATTTACCTTGTCTTAATTGATAACTTAATTATTAAGGTTAATAGATACATCACTAATGCTAGTGTAATGTTAAATCATGATTAGTTTCCATAGCTCTATTATTTTTTCATTTGTTTAAAAATTTAATTAACAACTTAGCCTTGGGAATACATATTAAACTTGTGAATCATCCCTTTATTCAATTGAAAAGGCATAGCTTCCATATTTCTATATTAATTTAGTTATAGTCTTTTATTATTGAGAGTTTAATGAATTAAGTGATTTAAATTAAATACAAATAGTCTAATCTTTAGTAATTATTATTTCCACAAATTGCATTAATTATTATGTTTTATTAGTTAGGGTTAGTACATTGGATGGTTATGTTGAAGTTACTTGTATTAAAGGAAATAGTAATATCTTGAAATCTTGAATAGTAACTTTTAAATTTCTTCATTCCAAAAATTACATGTAATGCATTGCTCTATTGTAGGGAGGGGTTCTAATTATCTATCTTACCAATATTATGATGAGGGCGCAGCCTGAGACTTAGAAAATAACCCACAAACAAGAGAATAATTTTATTATTCAGAAAATGGAACTTCTTACATGTAGAGGATCTCAAATCCCCAAGTTCTATAATACATGCAAGTTACAGAAAACTACAGAATCACCCTTTTGCAATATGTGAGCTTGTCCCCCAAAAAGTTACCCAAAAATTAGAAACCTGCCCATAAATAGAGCTCCTTTTTAGTTTGGAGCCAAAACAATATTCAAATTTGAGTTTAAGCGGTTTGCTGCCGAAAAATTACAACTTGAAGTTCAAATTTCAAAAGAACATTTGCAATTGTATCTTCTAGAAAGTGCGCCAACTTCCCGGGGCCATAACTTTTGATCCAGGGCTTTGATTCGCAAACTGTTTGAACCATTGGAAAGGTCTCGAAGTCAAGAACGCATTCGAAATCTGTAACGCTGATTTTTGCAAGTTTTGGGGCTGATCCGGGAACTCTAAGTGCCTCAAAACTGACTTAGAAGATTTTTAGGTGCAAATTTGGGCAACTAAAACTGCAATATCTTTCAACGTAGGAATAGAAAATAAAAACCATAAATTGGGAATTTCATTATGACGAAAAGGGTATCCAAAAAAATAAAAACATCTAAAAATTGAGAAACTTGAAATTTAACTATTTTTGGGTAATGCAAGATTGTCCTTACACCACTGGATGCTCCTGCATCAGACACCCAGGGTAATTTAAGAAGTGACCCCGTCACATCTTAGATGGTGGAGAAAAACCCAAATGGTCAACCTCTGCCTTAGGCAACCAAGATGAATCTTCAACAGGCCTTCCTTTCCATTTCACCAGATATTCTTCATACTGTCTGTTCCTGGTACTCCTTCCCACACGACTATCTAGGATTTCTTCAATCTCCTCCTTTTCTGAAGTAGGTGCTGAATCCCACACTGTTCCATCGTTGGTACATCCTCTGTGCCACCTTCATGATACACTGTCAAATCTGAAATGTTGAACACAAGGGAAATGTTGAATCCATCTGGTAACTCTACTTCATATGCATTCCCTGAATCATGCCTCTTCAAAATTTTACAGGGACCAAACTTCTTCATCTTCAATTTGTTATATGTTCCCACTAAAAACCTTTCTTTCCTCAAGTGGACCGTCACTTCATCACCAATATGAAACTCCTTATACCTCCTCTTCTGATCTGCCTTAGCCTTATTCTACATATTCATCTTGTTAATATGTTCTCTTACCTTCTCATGTATATCCTTGATGTGTTCTGCAAAATCTTAGGCTTCAACACTTTTTTTGTCTCTGGTCCATCTTCCTCAATTATGGAGCTGTTCTGGGACTACCTCCATACACAATCTGGAACGGTGATCTACCAGTGCTTCTGTTGACAGAATTATTGTAAGAAAATTCTACCTGGGGTAAGATCAAGTCCCATCCCTTGGGTTTATCTCCTACCAAACATCTCAATAGGTTACCCAACTCATGTTAACGACCTATGTTGCCCATCTATTTGTGGATGGTGTGCAGAACTGAACTTCAACTCTGTCTTCAGCTTCTTCCACAAGGTCCTCCAAAAGTACCCCACAAATTTGGTGTCATGATCTAAAACAATACTCTTTGGCAGACCATGTAGCCTCACCACCTCTTTGAAGAACAAGTCAGTAATGTGGACTGCATCATGGGTCTTCTGACATGGAATGAAATGTGCCATCTTCAAAAACCTATCAACCACCACAAAGACTGAATCATTCCTCGTTGTGTCCTTGGCAAAACTAAGAACAAAGTCCATACTTATATCCTCCCATGGCCTCTCGGTACAGGTAAGGGCTGATATAAGCCTGTATTCTGGCTCACTCCTTTAGCCATCTGACATACCCTAACTTTGTACAAACTTCTTCACATCCTGTGACAACTGAGGCCAATAATAATGCTCACTGATAATGGCAATGGTCTTATCCTGACCAAAATGTCCTACCATTCCTCCACTATGCTTCTCCTTTATCAGGTTCTCCCTCATGGAACTCCTCGGGATACACAATTGACTTCCCTTAAATAATATGCCATCCTGGATTATGAAATCCAGCCACCTTGTCCTATCCACTGTAACAGGTTCCTTGCAAGCTTTCCAAGCCTCTGCAAAATCAGGATCTTCTGCGTATAGTGTCTTAAGTTCATTGAACCCAACCACTTCAATCTGCATCTTTGTCATCAATGTATGCCTCCTACTTAAGGCATCTGCAACCCTATTTGACTTCCCACTCCTATGTTTCAAAACAAAGGTATAACTCTGCAAAAACTCTACCCATTTCATATGCCTCTGATTTAATTTTCCCTGACTATTTAGGTACTACAAGGCTTGATGATCAGTATATAGAACAAATTCCTTCGGCAACAAATAATGTCTCCATTTCTTTAATGCTTGAACTATTGCATAAAATTCTTGATCATATACAGAATACTTTCTCTTGGCATCATTTAACTTTTCACTAAAAAGAGGCAATGGGCTTACTTTCTTGGTTCAACACCGCTCCAATGGCACAACCATTGGCATCACAATCCACCAAAACACCTTGTTGAAATCTAGGAGGCTAGAATAGGTTGCTCTGTCACCTTCTACTTCAACAGCCAAAAACTTTTGCCGCCTCAATCGCCTCCACTTGAATTCTTTTCTATCCCTCTCATTGTTTCAGTTAGGGGTCCACAAATACTACTGAAGTTTCTAATGAACTTTCTATAAAAACTAGCCAAACCATGGAAAGATCTCACCTCGATAGCAGTTCTTGGGGTAGGCCATTCCAAAATAGCCTTCACCTTCTCTGGGTCCATCTTGAGACCTTCTCCTGAGACAACAAACCCAAGTACACTAACTCCCTCTTCACAAAACTACACTTCTTCAGATTAATCAACAGTTTTCTTCTCTTAACTTCTCAAAGGCTCTCTCAATATGCATCAAATGCTCATCCAACGTCTTACTGAAAATCAAAATATCATCTAAATACACAATAACAAAATTTCCCATAAATTCTTTTAGTACCTCATTCATGAGCTACATGAATGTGCTCGGTGCATTGGTTAGCCCAAAAGGCATGACTAACCACTCGTACAGGCCCTCTTTGGTCTTGAAGGTAGACTTCCATTCATCTCCCTCTCAAATCGGATTTGGTGATATCCACTTTCAATCAATCTTTGTGAAGTACTGAGCTCCACTCAAACAGTCCATCAGGTCATCCATCTTCAGGGGAAATCTGTACTTGATTGTTATCTTGTTTATGGCTCAAATCTGTACACATCCTCCACTCCCCATCCTTCTTTGGTGCTAGTACTATAGGTACTGCACATGGACTCAAACTCTCCCATATCAAACCCTTTCTCATAAACTCTTGAACTTGTCTATTCAACTCCTCATTTTCTGCTGGAGTCATTCTATGAGCTGCCTTATTTGGTAAACTGGCTCTAGGAATCAAGTCAATCTGATGACTGATCTTCCTTATTAGTGGTAAACCCTCAGATACATTATCAAAAACAATATCCTGAAACTCATCCAACATCCCAAAAACTTCTTCTAGAACATTCTCACTATCCTCCTTACTCACTCTAGGAATCAATGCATAACACACATGCTCATGCTTCATACCTTCTAAAAAAATTCTTCCATCTACATAACAAATTCTAGCACTACTACATACCTTTTCTTCAGTCTCCTTCAGGGGTTTCAACTTGTGACGAACCTCATCCTTTGTCAAGGAATAAGTCTTTGCATGGCCATCATGTATAGCTCGTCTATCAAACTGTCATGGCCTCCCCAACAACATGTGACATGCATCCATGGGGATGATATCACAGAGTACATCATCATGGTAGCTCCCGATCTTGAACTTTACTAGGCACTGCTCATTGACCAAAACTTTGTGGTCTTTCTGCAACTAGACAATCCAATACAAATGCAGGTGCCTTTCCCTCTTCAGCTTCAATTTTGTGACCATCTCTTCTGATACCAGATTATCAATGCTTTCACCGTCAATAATGACATCACAACATTTTCCTTCACACTTGCACCTTGTGTGAAATAGATTATTCCTCTGTTCTAGTTCATTTTCCTCAGTCACCAAGGCTCTCCTAATCACTAGGGCTTCTCCCCTTTTAGCATCATTTGAATGTTCAGATTGGGCCTCCTCATCTACATGTGCAACCCTTCCACGACCTTCTGGCCTTTTGTCTGCCCTTCCTTGGTGTTGTGGACATTCATAGGCTCGATGCCCTTCTTCCCCACACTAGAAACACGTTCTTTTGAAACCACCTCTTCCAGATCCTTGTCCATATCTCCCTTGTCCTCTACCTCTTTGATCACCACTGTTTTGATCACGAGGGTAGTAGAAGTTGTCATTCCTTTGACTTCAGCTAGTACCCACATCTTCACTTTTATTTTCATCATCATTTCGGCTGCCTGACGGTCTTCCATTGCCCCTTCCGCTTTGACCTCCTCATCCTTTTTGCTTGTCATCAAATCTTTTGTTCAGCTTCTCTTCCACCTTTAGAGAAAACTGATACACATCCTCAATGGTGGTCATTCTGACTAGGCTTAACTCCTCCTGAATGCTCAGTCGTAACCCATTAAGATATCGGGCTACCTTCTCTTTATTGACCTTTGTGTGACCTGTTCTGATGATTATCTTGTGAAAATATTCAATATATTCTTTCACAAATCTGCTTCCTTGCTTCAACACTTGCAATTTCTTCAACAGATCTAACTCGTAGTCCACTGGTATAAACTGCTTCTTCAGTTTCTCTACCATGCGATCCCATTTGTTGATCTTTCCTTTTCCTCTTCGATTTCTTTCCAACTGGACCTCTTTCTACCAAATACTGGCATGGCCCTTTAGCTTGATTTTCACAAACTTAACCTGATCTGGGTCCTCCATTTCCTTATACTCAAAATATTCTTCTAGCTCGTTGATCCAGTCGATCAACTCTTTCGGGTTCAGACTTCCAGAATAACTGGGGACTTCTGCTCTGGGTTTTTTCCCAATCTTCAAAATGGCCCTTATTAGCCACATTTGGTCTTGATCAATTCCTTCTTCTTCCTCTTCTACATTTGAACCTCCTTCCTCCCCTTCATCCTCACTTTCCTCCCTCGGGTTTAACCCTCTTCTCAACTGCTCTTGTAACACGCCAATCTGTCTTTGGAGGGCTGCCAGTGCATCTCTTCCTCCAACATTTATGCCACCTCGACCACCTCTGGCACCACCATGCCTACCAAGCATCACTCTTGGAGGCATCTTTCTTGGCCTCGACCCACAACCACAGTCCTAGTGCGAACTGTCTCACAATCGACAATCTGTCCACACGCTCAAGAAAACCCGCTCTAATACCACTTGATGAGGGCGTAGCTCGAGACTTAGAAAATAACTCACAAACAAGAGAATAATTTTATTATTCAGAAAATGGAACTCCTTACATGCAGAGGATCTCAAATCCCCAAGTTCTACAATACATGCAAGTTACAGAAAGCTACAGAATCACCCTTTGGTAATATGCGAGCTTGTCCCCCAAAAAGTTACCCAAAAATTAGAAACCCGCCCATAAATAGAGCTCCTCTTTAGTTTGGAGCCAAAAAACATTCAAATTTGAGTTTAGGCGGTTTGGTGCCAAAAAATTACAACTTGAAGTTCAAATTTCAAAAGAACATTTGCAATTGTATCTTCTAGGAAGTGTGCAACTTCCCGGGGCCATAACTTTTGATTCAGGTCTCTGATTCGCGAACCGTTGGAAAGGTCTCGAAGTCAAGAACACACTCGAAATCTGCAACACCAATTTTGGCAAGTTTTGGGGCCGATCCGGGAACTCTAAATGCCTCAAAACTAACTTAGAAGATTTTCAGGTGCAAATCTGGGCAACTAAAACTGCAATATCTTTCAACCTAGGAATAGAAAATAAAAACCGTAAATTGGGAATTTCATTATGATAAAAAGGGTATCCAAAAAAGTAAAAATATCTAAAAACTGATAAACTTGAAATTTAACTATTTTTGGGTGATGCAAGATTGCCCTTACACCACTGGATGCTCCTGTATCATATTACCAGCATAATTTTACGTTAACATTCTATCACACAAGAGAATTATTACTAGCACTCACATATAGGGATCCTCTACGTATGGGTATTTAGTGGGGATGGAGGAAGAAACTTGTTTTTCTAATGCAATGTAAAGTATAAATATTGAGAATTATTTCCAATTGTTTGGATGAGTCAAAAAAGGGAAAGCATGTTAATGATTGAATATGGAATAACATGAGCTTAGTTTACAGTAGGAGGTGAAGAGGATAAGATTTGTTGAGTACATTGTAGTGAACAAAGATGTTTGAAAATAAATTTATATATTTATATGAATGATTAGATGGATAGATCAATTAAAGCAAAGCTATATCTGTAATATAAATTTGATTTATATTATTTGAAAATGTTGTAAAGCACTTAACTTTGGTGTAGAAATTATTTTATACCTCTACATTTAATTGGAGCATTGTATAACATTTTAAACCCCATGTTAGATTGTCTTCATTATTTACAATGTTAATTTTAGGTATGAAATAATTTTATATGTATTTTAGTCTTATAGTTGTTACGCCTAGATGTACATCTATAATTTACAATTTTTTCTAGGTTATTATTTAATTATCTTAAGATAAGGCAATGCATTGCAAGACTAACAACCATTTGGATAAAAGAGGAAATTGATCTTTGATATTTTGTTTAGGTTAATGAATGAATTGTTTGATTATTATTTATCTTTAGATAACACAATGCATGGGACATTATTGAATAAAAAAGTATTCTTTAAAAAATTCATTGTTTATTTGAATATTAGTTATAATGCTCATCAAAAATGAATTTTTCAAAAAAGAAACATGTTATAAGTAATATGTACTCAATAATTTTGGGAATAATTTATTTATTTTTGCTCGTGATTTATGGGTTAGAAGAAGAATGCAATGAAACGACACATATATTTTGCATTGTTAGAATAATTGAATTAGAAGGTATGCCTTATTTTGAGGCAACATTAAAAACGTATTATTGTATAGTATGACATGAGAAACATATTTTTGATTCCTTGTGACTTGCTCTAACATGGAAAACATGTTATTATAGAGTATGCCTATTGAAGCTAAATTCACACAACAATTTGTGTACACATAAATCTATGTAACAAAAAACATATGGAGTTAAAAGTAAAACCACAAAATCCACACCAAACCCTTGAGAAAAAGAAGGATAAAATGGCCACAAGAGATTTCGTGGAGTTTCATCATACATTATACAATTAAAAACTTGGGAAAAATATGGTGGTTTTATATATAATATCTGCTATTGTTGTGTTTTTTTATGTCATAACTTTAAGGGAAAGAGGTATGCTAGTTTTCAAATCCTCTTACATGCTTAAACCTAGTTACTAGAAATGAAATAGAAGGGTATGTTAGTGCATAAGCAAGGAAAATAAAAAAGGAACGATAAAAAATGAGTAAGTATATGGGTAAAATTAATATATACAATGTGAAGCTAAAAGTAATGATTTTTTTTTACAATTAGGTAACCAAGTCTGTCTATTGAGAGTGGGGATGTTTCTATACTTACATACATTGTTGATTGTGTTTAAGAAGGGCAAGCTGCATTGCATCGAGTAGGAGGAAATTTTTGAATACATGGAATATTGGTAAAGAATTGTCTATAAGTAATCTATTGGAAAAGTTGAAAAGAGAGCTGTGGAAACAATAAAAAATGCAATGGTTAGAGTAGAGTATGTTTTTTGGTAGACAACTGTATGTGAAAATTTGTGTTTGCATGTATATAAGTAGCAATAAATATGTGAAGGTGGAAGGAATAAGCACTAAACCCACGCTCGTTGTCCTCCCTACCATATTGGCATCATGAAGCCTCACAGGCTCTAGCCAAACCCCTAAGCAAGAAATGCAAGTGAGGTCCATGGAAAATCTCATGGACTCTCATCATATGTCACATAATAAAAATGCTGGTGAAATGACTATTTTCAAACAAGATCTCTAACATTGTAGTCTTTTTTTTTCTTTGAGAAGTGGGCAAAAACATGTTTCCCGATAAAGAATTGGGATCATCAGATTTGAATATGGCTAGAGGAACATGCAAAGCGTAGTATATAGAAGAGTGTATAATAACTAAAAAGGTGCATCTAACCTCAAAAACATATATAACGGTATACCTTTTTTTTGCAAGTGCTTGTATTTGCATTGTATGGCTAAAATGTATATGCAAAAAAGTGTTTGTGAAACATGGGCACATCTAACAACTAATAACCATGGAAAAAAATGTGATCATGCACAAAAAGAAAAGCAGCCTAGCAAACATGACATTGTAAAAGGTTTAGTTCAATGGAGAAACATACACCACTACCATGTGCTTCTAGGGATAAACAATGTGATGCAATCAACAAATTGCTTTTCCTCTTAGAAGCACATGACCATGGTGTTTGGTTTCCATCCATAATAATGTAAAACCATGCTCGTTTTCCTCACAACCATATTGGCATCATCAAGCTTCATGGGCTCTAGCCAAACCCCTGAGCAAAAAAAGCAAGTAAGGTCCATGCAAAATCTCATGGACTCTTATCGTATATCATAGAATAGAAATCTTGGGAAAGGGAAAGTGTTTTCAAACAAGTTGTGTAATATTCTAATGTTTGTTTTTTGGTCTGAAAAGTTGACGGAAAAGAGATATCATGGTAAAGAATTAGCATAATATATACATTGTATACGTTTATAGGAGCAATTGTAGTTAAATCTTCTTTCTTTTGTTAAAAAATATGGGCGGGGCTAGTAATTTTATCACCTTTGGTTTATTGTTTTAGTTATCTCTATGCATCTTTGGCATTATACCCATTAACATAGGTGTGATTGCAGATTAACATAGGAGTAATTGCATATATATATAGAGGGTTAGTATGAAAGCATTGGCATATTAGAGATAATCATTGTTGTACAATGGGGGAGGATGAAATAAATGCATACAAATGAAGTAAGTTTAAGTCTACTAGTATTAGAAATACAACTATAATCTAGGGGAGAATATAATAAAAATGGTCATCAAATTGGCATGGCAGTTGTTACATAGGTTGCTTATTGATTCATAATGCAGATTTTGCTTTGTGGGACTGCAGGAAAAAGAATATCATATAAAATATTGATAGAATAGTAGATAATATAGAGAAATTGTATAAGAACTATTAGGAAAACACATTAAGAATTAGAAATAAATGATAGATGATCGAAACCCACATGAAACATATTGATACAAGACAAGCAGTCCATGTAAGAGTTGGCTTGTCTAATCAAAATTGCTTACATGAGAAAACACTTGGATTCTAGCTCTGCATATCAAGACAACTAGCTGTACTATTGCTAGTGTATCCATGTAGGAAGCTCTACAGCTATCATAAGCAATCTTGGCTAGTTTGTTCCAGGGAGCTTGAAAAAGATGAGGGGAAAAGAACATCACGAAATATAGTGATATAAGATTCAAGCTACATTGTTTGGTAGTTCATATTGAAGACAAATAGAGGAATTGTATAATGTTTAGGTATTACAATAATTATTTTTTGGTACTAAATATTATACACAAAAAGGAAAATACTATTGAGTTCCCTCAAACATAGATAGATAATGTATATGTACTATAAGTATTTTCTACATTGTAGGAAAAATGCTACAATACAACCATACTATTCAATGATATAGTATTGATATGTTGTTAAGAATAGAGCATTTTAGCGTGTAGTATGTGTAACTTATTCATAATGTTTCAATGACTCTTCTAACAATGCAACTGAAACAATATATTTTCTTGCATATTTTGGAGTATACTTTGCCACACTGCAATATCAAATATTGCATTTAGTTCCTACTGCTCCATCGCACCACAATGATAGGATTATATATATATCTATATATATACATATTTATCTATATATACATATATATCTATATATTTATATATACATATATATACATATATATCTATATATCTATATATCTATATATACATACATATATATACATACATATATATACATATATATATACATATACATACATATATATATACATACATATATGTGTATATATATGTATATATATGTATGTATATGTATATATATATGTATATATATGTATATATATGTATGTATATATATATGTATATATATATATATATATATATTCTAAGAATGAGCTCCATTATTTGGTACTAAATATTATAGAGAAACAGGTAATTTGTAAAAGAATTATTAGGAAATCACTAAAGAACAACATATGTCTAATTCTTAAGTATAATCCTAATACCTCTTACAACTGTTATATAGATTGCTTTTCTTGTACCAATATCTTGCATGATATTGTTTTCCCCTGATCTATTTCAACCTCCTTATAACAAATTGGTAATTGTCATTGTTTTGTTGTTTGTATGGGAAGAAAATATATTGAGCCATATTTTTTGTCAGCCTAGCCATGAATTGGATTTTTTGGTGGTAGAGTTGTGTCAGCTGATGGTGACTTGAGTGGGTTTTTTTATGGCACGTGTAACTTTTTATCTACATGGGTTGGCAGTGGTGGAGTTGGTGGCCTTGGTACATGGAAGCTGAATGATAAGTGTTTGCTCATGCGAGGGTTAATGCATCCTGTCATTGTTGTATGACGATGGTGGACAAAGTGAATGCAATATTCAATGTTGTAGTGTGGGAAAGTATACTTTTATTATTTTCTCTTGTGGAAAGAGCCATTATGGTGTTGCTTTGATAGTAGACTATTGTTAAATCGTCACCTTCAACTCTATTTTTTACCAGATTCGAGGGTTTTAAAACTATTGTGCTGCAGAATCTGTAAGTCATTTTACATGGGTATTTTGTATAAATGATTAATTTAGATTTGTATAGTATGTTTATTTGCATTTATGTAGAATGTGCATTTTCTCTGTTGTGAGAAAATCACTACAATAGAACTATATCATTCAATGGTGTAGAATTGACATGTTGTTAAGAACATAGCATTTAATTTTGAAGTATGTGTAGCATATTCATAATGCCACAATAGCTATTCTGGAAATGCAATTGAATCAATATATTTCCTTGGATATTTTGGAGTATACTTTGACGTGAGTAAATATTATAGAGATATAGATAAATTGTAAAAGAACTATTAGGAAAACACTAAAGAATGACATACATCTGATTCTTAAGTATTATCCTAATACCTCTTACAACTGTTATATAGACTGCTTTTCTTGTACCAATATGTTGCATGATATTCTTTTTCCATCATTTTTTTGAAGCTCCTTATAACAAACTATTAATTACCATTGTTTTTTTGTTTCTATGGCAAGAAAATATATTGATTAAGTTTCATTGTCAAAAGAGTCATTGCAGTGTTGGTATGATATCAGACTATTGTAAGAATCATTGCCCTCAGCTCTATTCTATAGCAGATTTGAGGGTTTTAGAACTGTTGTTCTATGGAATTTGCAAGTTTTTTTACATGGGTATTTTGAATAAATGATTTGTCCATAAGTTTGAATACCAAGCAATGTAGCTCAAAATTCCAATTAAGTTTGTGGTGTAATACATGATTTGGACACATTATTGTATCATATAATTGTTGTGATAAGATAGAGAAAATAGATATTATCATAAACAACTAGGTTTAATAAATAATTGATTTGGTACAGATTATCTGTCATTTATATCTAATTCTTAAAGTTTTTACTTAATACTTATTTTACAATTCCTCTATATCATGAAACATATGGATATAAGATAAGAAATCTATGTAACAATTTTGTTGTCAATTCAAAATTCAAGCTACATTGTTTGGCACTAAATATTATAGACAAATGGGGAAACTGAAAAAGAGATTTTTTTCCCATAAGATGAAAAGATAATTGTAGACATGCACAAATGCAATGTGTAGAAAACACTATGGTTATTGTAGTCGAGCGTGTGCAATATTTTTGATGAATTTTTTACCAAGATTCTCATCAACCTAGACATGAATTGGATTTTCCAGTGTCAGGGATGCCCCACCCAGAGAGGACTTGGCCAGTTTTTTTCTGTGGCAAGATGGAGCTTGGTAATTATAAGGCCTAGCAATGGCAGAGTTGGCATCTTGGATACATGGAAGATGAATGGTTTTCTATAGTATTTAGCAACAAATAAGTGTTATTCCAATACCTCTCATACAATTACTCTATTTATCTTCAATATATATATGCGTATATGTATCTGTGTATGTTTCAAAGAATTCATTTTCACATACAGTTAATGGAATTTGTTTGTAATGTTCATAAATATAGGAGAAGAAGAATATACAGGAGGTCTTGTTTGAAAGCATAATCGATTCCATAGATAAAATACAAAGATATCATTAAAGGGAAGACATCAAAGAAATAGCAAAAGTTTCTCTTGAAAGAATACAATGTGTACAAATAAATTTATAAACATACCTAATTTTTGTATGTACTAGAATGTATCTAGCCATACAGAAAGAAAAGGAGTGAATGTATAACTTTGGTATCTACTAGAGGATATGTAGCTCTACAGAAACAAAAGGGGTAAATGTATAAGTCAGTAAAATATAAATTTATAAAATAAACATTGATTATTCTTATAGCTACGGGTAGCTTTTACTCATGAATTGTTCCACAAATGGGCTTCATATCACCTTGTCCATCCATGCTTGCATCAAAGTCAACATCATATTACTACAAAGCAACATTTTATTTGAATCTATCAAAATATATATCTATGGTTAGATGTGTATGGAACAACCAAAAATATAGTGGAAATACAACTTACAACAACAATAGGGGGATGAGATAGTGCAAATTGCAAAGGACAACACTTGTTAAACCATCCAATTTTCCAACTAGTGGAGGTGCATGGGGTGCTGGCAAGAAGTTGAGTCCACTTTTTGGCCAAAAAGTGGAAGTGTTTTCCCTGATTTTCAGAATTTGACACATTTGACCTTAAAATTTGAAGCACTTAGAGATAGAATCTTCAAAAAAGTCACTATTCATAAAATGTAGTACTCAGAGTCTAGTTTCCAAATATGTAATTTATTTCAATACCCAAATTGTACAAATTGAGTTTCAATAGGCATTTCTAAAAACTACTATTTAAAAGTCACTTTTTTATACCATACCATGCACGTGTACGACATCCATATTTTGACCTAAATTATCATATTTTTCTAAATCCTTTTGGGAAAAGATTTGTGACTTAGTGAGCTTGTTTCCAATATTTTGTAATTTTTTTATTGAATATTTTTTTGGTTAAATTTTACCTAGGCATATACATGCGTTTTTGAAAATAAGTCGTAATACGACACATAAGATAGCTAAACTTATCATTTTTATTTTTTTATTTTTTTTAAAATTGAAAGAAGCGTCTAAAGTTTCATTTCTAAATTGCAATCCCATTAAGTCAAAATGTTATGTTGATCAAAGTTATTAAAATACTAAAAAACTAATATTTCAAGTTTATGGACTAGTTTCATAAAAAATAATTGAAAAATAGAAAAAATAATCAAATTGTAAAAAAATTACATATTTGGAATCTACACAATCTCATCTATAATGGGTTTTAATTTCGTAAAAAAATCTGCAAAATAGGTCTTCAGACATATGTCCAAAGTCATTATTTTCCTGTGACATTAATAGGACCTTCAAGTTGTAGGTCAAACCAGGTCCAAAGCTTAGGTTTGGGTCCCCAAGCCATTTCCCGAACCAAAAAAAAGCCAAAAACCCACCCAAAAATTCATAATTTAAAAAATGGGATCCCGTTTCACATAAAAAACATTTTGTATGGTTCTATAAAAGCGGGGATCCCATTTTATAAAAGCGGATCCTATTCTTTAAAATTACCAAAAAGCGAAAAGTTTTCAAAATGGAAGGATTTCAAACAAGATCCCATTTTGAAAACTTTCCATTTTTTGAATAAATTTCAAAATGAGATCCCTTTTGAAATTTTCCAAAATAAAATTTTAAAAACGGGATCCCGTTTTACTTAAGTAATTTCATTTTTTTGCCTAAGGCAAAAACTTCCACATTTCGTGGACTCATATTCTTGCATGTACCCCATGGCAGGTTTCCACCATTTTGTACTCGCTGAGTAAGGAAACCAACTCCACCACCACCAACCCATGTGGTCAACAAAGTCCATCATTGTTGTGAGCAGGCCTGGGAAAGGCCTCACAAATTGCATATGGGGTGTTATCAAATATTAAGCAAAAAATACAATGTACAATAGACTATATTTATGAAAGCAATATAGAGGAGCAACAAAATAGTAAAATTCTCAAAAGAGAATTTTATAGATCAACATTATACATATACATATGTATGCACGTACACATACATATACATATATATACATATACATATACATATACATACATATACATCTACATATATATACATATACATATACATATAGAAATAGATATACATATACATATACATATATACATACACATACATATACATACATATATGCATACATACATACACATATACATATACATATACATATAGTTTTTTCCCTTCGTTTATTGTTTGTAGTTATCTATGTGCATCATTGGCATTGTACTCATTACCATATGAGCAATTGAAGTTTAATTTTCTTTCTTTTGTCAAAAAAATATGGTTAGGGCTAGTAATTTTTTCACTTGTTTTATTCTCCATGTACTTGGCACTAAATATTATAGAGAAATACAAAAGACTTGTGTGAGGTTTTAAATGATGAAGTGAAGTTTACCTGTTCAACAAAGGATCTTCCTAAATGTTACTTATTGGTCAATAAGGATTGCAAAAAAATTATGAATTTAGAATTGAGAAGGGAATTGTCACATAGTAAATATGTTTTTAATAGATCTTTTACACTTTCCCTATTTGTCTATAATATTTAGTGTCAAATAATGTAGCTTGAATTTTGAATTGATAAGTGAACTGTTTTATAGATTGATTGAAGTATGACATAATTTTACCTATGTCTTAGTTTTATATTTATCAGACCTAGATGCGCATATATATTTGAAATTTTTGTCCAGGTTAATCAATCAATTGATAGATTACTATTTGATTATTTTAACATACATATGTATAGAAATACATGGCAGACTTGAAGTTATTAATTAGATAATATTTATGAAAAATATGAAAGATTAAAGGATTTTCCTCTTTTAAAGATTTGTCAGTCATTTCTTTAATTACTAATATTCAATAAAAAGGTATTCTTTACAAAAAAATCAATTCATAACTTTAGGTATATGGCATATTTTTGCCAATTTTTATATGGCAATAGAAAATTTATTACTTTGATGTTATTTATTTTCATTTATTTCTTAAAGTATTAGTTATGATGGTCAAAGTAATTACACACAAACATATAACAAAATATATATGTATACATGTGGATATAAATGTATATCTATGAATGATCACAAGAGGAATAACATGGTTTCAACATCGCAATTTATAAAAATATATATACAAGTTCTCTACAGATTTCTTCGTTAACCATTTTCAATATTTGACTATTGTTATATGTTTTTCGTTGAAGGTAATATTACTATTAAATGATTATAAAGGGAAGAAGTGAATTTAGAATATGCATAGAAAAAATAAAAATTCCACCATCTAACATGAATCAAGAATCATAGAACATTGCAAACTAAAAACAATCTAGGCAACATGTTAAAATGAAAATGATGTGTGGTCAATGAACATGCAAATATATATATCTAAACATAGGAATAAATTATGTTCATATTTGTAAAACAAAAGTCTTAGCATCCCATAGTGAGCATTAAAAAGGAAAGACTAGGAGAAATGATGGAAAATACAAAAGAGAAGTCAAAGTGTTGGCTCACTAGTGGAGCCTTTTTCTGTAGTAGGGTTAGACATCTTTGTTGGGTATGTGCAGGATCATCATGGAAAAAACAGGCCCTTAAGTGGCAAAAAATTCAGAAAAATTAGAGTTAGGCAACTTGACGTAAAAATTTGAATAAGTTATCTATATTATTCCAAAAATATGTAACAATAGAATCTATAGAAAATTGAATGTAGTTTCTAAACTACTAGGTTCTATTTAAAAAATAAATAAATCTATTTGATGAAAATTTGAAATTTCAATGCAGTAGTACTTAAATTTTAGGGAAAAAATAAGAAGTAGGTGTCTGTCTGACCACCCTAACCACAATCAAATGATAATATTTTTTAATAAGATTTTAGATATAAGTAGAGGACTCATGTCCCGATGTGATGCATATTTTTTTGTATTTTTTTTCAAAGTAAATAATTAATGATGAATTTTTTATTACAACTTTTAAAAAATATAAAAACTATTATGTCTGACCACCTCAACTTGGTCAAAACTTTATGAAATTTATTTTTTGGTTTTTAAACCCTATAGTATGTGAAGCATAGAATGTGACACATGTTTTAGATTCAAAAAATGTGTTACCTTTTGAAAGCTATAGATGCTTCTCAATCAGCCTATCAATCAAGACTTTAGTCATAATTCAAATAGAAAATGAATAATAATTATTTATTAAATTCAAAGTAAAACATAATTTATATTAGTGGAAAGCTAAGAATCTTCTTTAAAAACCCTTTTCGTTTCATCAATTTTGGGTAAAAAAAAGGGCGTCAGCCATATGGGCCATCATATCACTTACATATCACCACTTTTTAGCCCATCATGATCCCGCACATGCCTTGCTATGTCTGAAAGCAATAGTTTACACTCTGCTTCAAAATCAACTTTTGTTGCTATAATGCCCCGCCATGCAACCCTAGGGGAAGTTGCAATTCACTAACCAAATGCAACACTTTTTTTTTTTTAAAGTACAATAATGTACAAGTTCGCTATACATTGCCAACATCCCCTAAGGCTACGAGACAAGGATTACTTAAAACCAAATTAAACAACCAAGGAATGAAAACATAACATCATTCAATTAATGAATTAAAGTACATACATTCCATACAGGATAATTACATCAAAAACTAATAGATACAACATGATATCCAATAACGAATGTTTACAATATAATTACAACCCTCATTCCCCGAATGAGGTAAATCAAATAAGCATGATAATATATTACAATTTCCACCTCGATACAAATGAGGGGTAATGTAATACAAGGATAACTAGAATGAAAGAGTTAGAAGAGTAACAGGAAACAACGAGCTCCCCAACATGAAGGTCTCATCCACATGATCACGATCAAAGCCAACGGTGTAAGGTGCACGTTCCACCCAACCAAGTGAAACCCAAAGGCTCACCCCCCATGCTAGGAGATAGTAACAAGGATTTCTAGTCAAGACCAACTACCTCTAGACAAAGGCTAAACATAACTGAACTGACTCAAATACCAAACAACATCACTTAACACAGTATGAAAACTCACGAGACAATACATTGTTTCCAAGTTACATAGGACAAGTACACCACTGTACAACACATAATAATTGACTAAATGTTGACGTAGGGAGAGTGTCATACATAAATTTCCATGAGTTACCCTAGCTCAACCTTCCTAGGCTATCAGACCCCCATCATGGGTTACCCTGGCTTGCCTTTACCAGCCGTCAGACCCTCATGCAAAACTATGTGTCTCATCTCATCTTGAGCCTTAATAACGCATACTTCATGAGAGAGTCATTCATTAACTTTATTAGTGTGAAATTCCCCATTAATTCTTTTAGATTATCACTTGATTAAACCCTAGGTGAGATACCCTGGCGCCCCTTTGTGTGTCGGACCCCCACAAAGAGCCACTCTCCTATCGACAACACAACCACAATCCAATGGTAAACTAGAAAGACGACCTCTCCAATCCAAGGAGGAAACGAACAATGGAAACTCACTCCAAACACTAGAGGAAACAAAATACCAATCCCCACTCCTTCCAAAGGAGGCACAAATTACATAACCCTCTCCTAATCCCAAGGAGGCATAAATCACATAACCCTCTCATAATCCCAAGGAGACACATATCATCCCCGTTCGTGAAAATCGAGTGAAACAACATGGTGTAACTATGCACATTTTCCATGACACAATAAAAGTTGGATAACATAAAGACAACCCACAACAAGATGCAATCCCCTATCTAGAAGACTTCAACAATTACCCTATACTCCCAACATCGGGCAAGAAGGAATAAACATTTAAAAGCATTTCCAATAGTTATAACAAGCTAACATTCAGATTTCCTAAATCCAGTCAATCACAGTTTTTTTTTTTTGCACTTGAAATAAATGAAAGCCATTCATGTATTTTAAGTCTCACCACCAAATTCATAATCAAGCATATAATAATCAAGGTCATTTAACTAAAATAAATCATTTATTAACTCTAATTTCACATCTATAATCATAATCAAAGCATTTAAATAATGAAGTCATTTAACAAATGTTTAAATCAATTTTCTTATTCTAGGTTTACTATTATTTTCAAATTACATCATTTAAATAATTCAAGGCATTTATCTTATTCAATCAATCTTATTTCACACTAATAACACCTTCTTCATTAAATAAATAAAAACTTTACTAAAATATCTATTTATTTTAAATATTTCAATTTGCTTAATAAAGCAATTTTAATTTCCATATAAAACAATTTAATTGAACTTACCAAATATTTAAAAATCATATATATAAAAATATACGTGTATATATACTATGCATATATATATATATATATCTAATTAAATATATATGCATAATTATATAAATCACATATATTTATATATTTAAATTAATTATTATTTAAATAAATATTATTTAAATATTATATATATATTATATATATAATATATTAATATTAATATTATATTAAATAATATTTATAAAATAAAACATATAAAATAAAACACAAAAACTGAAATCCAAAAATCTCGTTGAACTGCCACGAAGCCCTAAACGTCGCTGCTTGTGTGAACTTCACACAGTCCGTGGCCGCTAGGGCCGCGGCCTGTGTGAGTTCCACATAGTTTGTGGCCGTCCTGGCCGCCCCTGTGTGGGGTTCACACAGTTCGTGGCCTTTCAGCCGCGGCCTGTGTGGGGTTCACACAGTCTGTGGCCGTTCCGGCTGTGACTTGTGTGGTGGCGGTGGGGTTTGACCTCCCACCCCACAGCAACAACAAAAATTTATATATATATATATATTTTTATAAAAAAAAACCCTGCATCTATACATGGCGAAAATACAGGGTATTTTATGGGTTTATCCCAAAATCCAATTTTTTCAAATATAACAAATATATTTGTATATATATTTGTGAATATATCCATGTATTGATATGCATGGGTATATTCACAAATATATATACCCAAATTTTAATTTCATACCCAAATTGTGAAAATAATCCAAATCCATTGCAAGAACAAAAAGATTATTTTCTAAACAACAAAGAGGGTTTCAAAATCTAGTTCTAAAATAGAGTTTTCTTTGATTTTCCTTCTATTTCTTGGTGTAAATTTCTTGTTTGGTTTTCCATTTCCAAAACTAACTCCAAGTTTGCAAATTTGAGAGCATTTCTATGGATTTTCATTGAATCAACACTATATTTTCAATCATTCAAAATGAGCAAGAAGAAGAAGAAAGAAATGATGGAACCTTGTGTTTTCTCCAAAATTTGCAAGCTTCAACAATGGAGAATTCCAAGCACTCCTTCACTCCACAAACTTAGCCACCTCCAAGCTCTCCACCAAAATCAAACCAAGAATTCTTCAAAGAATTCAAACCAAGTTTTGCTCTCCAAAATTCAAAATTCAAAATTCCCCAATAAACATGAATTACCTTATGCAATTTCTTCTCCAAATTTGTCAAACCCCTAATTTTGAACTCACCCACCAAAACTTATTGCTAAACTAGATATTTTATTTTTACAATTTAATAAAATAATTTTCATTTCCCATTGCAACTTGCATAATATTAATTTTAAACAAAGATCTTTTTTTTTTTTCAACCAAATGATAATTACATTTTCTTTTTTTCTTTTCACAAAATTGAATTTACCCATTTACATAAAAATCATTTTTAATTTTATTTCAAAAAGGAATGCAAGGCAATTTCTATTTTTGATTTGATCTTAGTATTTAATAATGCTAACACAACATTTTAATTTAATTTATCAATAAATAAATCTAATCCATGATTAGATTATTTTATTGATTGAATTAAATTAACTAATTAATTAATAAGCACTCATTTATTTATTTTGACAAAGCAAATAAATAAAACAAACACCATTTATCTTGCAAATTTAAATACGCAAGCAAGGAGGAAAGAGGCAACAAAGAAATTAACTTATCCCAACTAACAACCCGACGACACACTATGACTAGGGTGATGACTTGACACAAAAAACCTAGTTACTATCTCCCAATCAATACCGTTGGTCAATGGACACGCTCAGACCTATGAAACCAGGTGGAGTCGATGTCCTGTACGTGCATCCTGCAAACAAAGCAAGTGTCGAACATGCA
>VDFB02140760.1:0-10183 GCA_007258455.2 Sequoia sempervirens | reverse complement strand
TGTTATTTCCTTCACTCGCTCTCCTTCATGATGCATCACTGTACTTTTCTTAGGTTTGGATTATCCACTATCGTCCATATTGTGAGATTAATGTATATTCAAGGTAAATATTGTGTATAGATTTTTTCATGCACTTTCTTGCTACTATCATCTCCATTATGGTTTCATGACTCATATTTTTAGTCATGGTCTTCATCTAACTGTGGTATGCCATACATTGATTTTTCTTGGTAACTATCCATACATGTCTTTACAATAATTAAGTCATATGCTCCCAGTCTCATTAGGTTTGTTAATTTCATGGTTGTTGTATACCATATACTTAAACTTAACTAGTTTTGTCCTAAAGAGACTTTCTTTTTTAACAGCAATTTTTTGTAGAGGCTTCTCTCTTAAACTTCTAGGGTTTTTTTACCTAAAAGGAGAAAGGTATCCCACAAAAACTTGGAGTTTCACTAAAGACTAAGGAAAGTATGACTAAAATATGTCTAAATGCAATGTCCTAAATGCAAAGAACTAAAAAAAGATAATTAATATTAATGCAAAACCTTGAGATATGCAAGTTGTTTGAAAACAAAGTGATGTATGCAAAATGACCTAAGAATGCAAGTAAACAATAACATAAATAAACAAGACTAGAGAGGTGCACCTAGAAACTTGAATGTGATATAGAGAGGCTCTGGAATCCTACAGATTTTTTTCTTGAAGCCAACTAGGACACTTATGCCAAGTTGGGTTACTTAGTCCTATTTTGGGGAGATTCTGCCGAAATAGGTTTAAATGGGTACTCATAAATGTAAAAATCACCTTTCAAGCCTTGCAGTGGGACTAATTCGCCATAGATGGAAACTTAGTCCACCTAGAATCTCGAGAAATTTGGGATAGCAATCTGTAGTTGTTGGTCTACACTTCCCTTCCTGACAGGTGTCCAGTTTAGGTTATGCAGAAAATGACCTGAAAAAGGTCGCCAAGCTTCAATTAGGGATTTGTTGACTTGAATGACTTTGATAGATTGTTGACCACTTTTTAACACCTTACTCTTTGAAAAATCTGCATACAAGGCTGATGTAGGAGCATCCAGGGTGTAAGAGAAATCTTGAAACACCCAAAAAAAATATTGTTTCTTTTCAATAAGGGCTAAATTAGGTAGGGTTACTACTTTTGTAAGTGTGCATTTATGCATAGTTGGACACGAAATCTTACATAGACCTACATAATGGTAAATTGAAGCCAATGGTGAATAAATCACTTCAATACCATTTGTCATTTGAGAGATAGTAAAATTTTAATTTTTGAAAATCCTAGTAAAATCTTCAGGGTCAATTTTGAGGCACTTAGAGGCTCCGGATGGGCCTAAAAATTGGTGGAAAATCAAAGTATCTAGCCTTTAGGCCCTACTTTCTGAAAAGGCTTTATAATAGAAAATTCAATGGTAAGATCAAAAGTTATGACCCCATGAAGTTGTAATACAAAAATTAATAAAATTTCAAAATATCTTACTAAGGAAGTTACACTTTCCAGAAGATTCTAGGGCGGTTACACTTTCCAGAAGATTCCTGGGTAGTTACACCTTCCAAATAAAGGATGTAAAGGGGGACTATAGAGAAGGGGGCATAGTAGAGTAGATGATGGCTCTAATTTGCAAAGTTATGTAATCAGAAATCCCATGTGATGGAAAATATAGTGTTGTAATTTCATTTTCATTTCAGTGATAATAGAAAAAAATTTCTTTCCTTCTTGCATTTTGTTTGTGCCATTATATGTTGTTTTTGTGAGTTTTAGATTGTAAGGGGAGTACCCTTCATCAAGTGGTATCAAAGTAGGTTTTCTTGAGTACATGTAAACATATCATGGAACGTGAGGCAGTTTGCACCAGGACTTGTGGTTGTGGGTCTATGAGAATAGATGCCTCCACAAGGAAACTGTGGTGGGAGAAATGTTGGGGTAACAGAAGATGGTTTTAGAGCACTCTAGAGACAAGTCCAAGCACTGGAAGAGGAGATGCGTAGGGGAGTTGATGTCAAAAGAAGAGATGAAAGTGAGGATGAGGTTGAAGATGAGGAGCCATTTGAAGAGGAAGCACATGATGTAATGGATCTTGGAGAAGCAAGACTGACTAGGGCCATTTCCATGATTGGAAAAAAAGGTCAAAGACAATTTCTAATTTTGGGAAACCATCTAGGGACGTCGGTGGATCAATGACATGGAGAAATATTACGAGTATGAAATAGAAGAACCAAAGGAATAGGGTCAAATTACAAGATCAATTGAAAGGAATATGATAGCATATGGTGAAACAGTCAAATTGGAAAGAAATAGGAAAAGAAAATAACAAGATGGGATTGGATGGTGGAAAAATTGAAAAGACAGTTCATTCTTGGGGACTATGAGTTGGATTTGTTGAAAAATATGCAAGGGTTGAAACAAGCGGGAAATTTTGTTAAGGAGTACACAGAATAATTCTACCGAGTCTTGATCAAAATAGGTCATTTTGAGGCCAACAAGGAGGAAGTTTCCCATTACATAAATGGGTTAAAGTTGAGCATTCAAGAAGAGCTAAGTCTGGTAAGAATGTCTACCATTGAAGATGCATATCAGTTTGCTTTGAAGGTAGAAGAGAAGTTGAATAGAAAGTTTGAAAGTAAGCAAAGAGGTGGAGGTCGCAGTGGAAGGACTAGTGGGTAGTCATATGGAGGTCGAAATGAAGATCAAAAGAAGGGTGAAGGATCTAGTAGAAGCCAAAACCAGAAAAGAGATAACACCTATCATCCTCATTATCAAAATAATGGAGACCAAAGAGGAAGAGGAAAATTTGGTCGAGGAACAGGGAGAGGAAGCTTTCATGGAACCTGTTTCCAATGTGGAGAAGAAGGGCATAGGGAATATCAGTGTCCTCAACATCAAGGAAGGACAAATAGAAGACCTGAGGGTAATGCATGAGTTGCACATGTAGACGAAGATGTTGAGTCTTCACATTATGAGGATGTAGAAAGAGGAGAGGTTCTTGTTACTAGAAGAGCCTTTCTGAATGAGGATAAGGAGCCAACTCAAAGGAAGAATTTGTTTCACACCAAATGTAAGTGTTAAGGTAAAGTTTTCAATGTTATTATTGATGGAGGTAGTACTGATAACCTTGTTTCAAAAGAGATGGTTAGTAAGTTGTAGATGGAGAGAAGAAGGCATCCAAATCCATACTGAATTGCTTGGTTGTAGAAGGACCATAAAGCTTTGGTAAATGAACAATGTCTGGTAAAGTTCAAGATTGGAAATTACCATGATGAGGTATTGTGTGATATTATGCCTATGGATGTTTGTCATATGTTGTTAGGAAAACCATGGCAGTTTGATCAGCAAGCAGTACATGATGGACATGCCAACACCTATTCTTTGACAAAGGATGTAGTTTGTCATAGGTTGAAGCCCTTGAAAGAGGAAGAGGAAAAGGTATGTAGTAATGCAAGAATTTGTTTGGTTGATGGAAAAATGTTCCTAGAAGGTATGAGGCATGAGAATATGTGTTTTGCATTAATTCCTAGAGTTGATAAAGAAGATACTAATGAAATTTGCACCCTCTAGAGTTTCAAATTTGTTGAATGAGTTTTCAAGCTATTATTTCCTGATAATGTACCAGAGATTTTCCTCGGTAAGAACTAGTCCTTCAGAGATGGACCTGATTCCTGGAGCCATTTTTCCAAATAAGGTAGCTCATTGTATGACGCCAACAGAGAGTGAAGAGTTGAACAGACAAGTGCAAGAGTTGCTACGTAAGGGATTGATCAGAGAGAGTTTGAGTACATGTGTAGTACCTATAGTACTAGCACCAAAGAAGGATGGGGAATGGTGGATGTGTATAGATTCTAGAGCCATCAATAAGATCACCATCAAGTAGATTTCCCTTGCCAAGGATGGACGACATCATGGATTGTTTGAGCGGAGCTGAGTATTTCACGAAGATAGATCTGAAGAGCAGTTATCACCATATTCGAATTAGAGAAGGAGATGAATGGAAGATAGCATTTAAAACCAAGGAGGGCTTGTACAAGTGGTTAGTCATTCCCTTAGGTCTAACCAATGCACCGAGCACCTTCATATGAATGAGGTACTAAAAGAGTTTTTGGGTAAATTTGTCATTGTTTATTTGGATGACATTTTAATTTTTAGCAAGACATTGGAGAAGCATTTGATGCATATCAGAAACATTTTTGAGAAGCTAAGGGAGGAGAAGTTGTTGATTAATTTGAAGAAATGTAGCTTTGTGAAGAGAGAATTGGTGTATCTGGGATTTGTTGTCTTAGTAGAGGGTCTAAAAATGGACAAAGAGAAGGTGAGATCTATCATTGAATGGGTTACCCCGAGGAGTGTTACAGAGGTAAGATCATTTCATGGTCTAGCAAGTTTTTACAAAAAAATTATTAAGAATTTCAATAGTGTTTGTGCACCTCTAACTGAAGCAATGAGATGAGATAGAAAAGAGTTTAAGTGGATTATAGGAGCAGCCAAAAGTTTTGATATGTTGAAGAAGGAAGTTACAAAGCAACCTATTTTAGCACTTCCAAATTTCAATAAGGTCTTTCAGGTAGATTGTGATGCTAGTGGCACTGCCATAGGGGCTATTTTGAGTCAAGAAGGTAAGCTTGTTGCCTATTTTAGTGAGTATACATAAAATGTATATATATATATATGTATATGTACGTGTCTATGATAAACTCATACATTTGAGTAAATACGTACATGAGTATACGTAGGTAGACGTATCTATGTATGATCATGGACAAATTACCCATATGCATGGGAATATCGATTGGATGAATGTGTGACATATATATATGTATGTATATTGATATATATGTATATATTAAAGATATAATATATATATTAAATATATATAATACATATATATACACATATTATATGAATAATACAAATATATATATATAATACATATATATATATGTATATATATATATAATATATATATATATATATTGATATATATATGTATATATATATTGATATATATATGTATATATATATATAATACATATATGTATGTATGTATGTATGTATGTACGTATGTATGTATACAAGTTTCATGTTTATATACATAATATATATATTAATTTATATGTATATAATTAATATACATATATATTTGTGTATATATATAATTATTATTTTGATATATGTTTATATATTTATAAATAACTGGCAAGTAATGCATTTGGTAATCTTGGGGATATTATATGTGTGTGTTGTTGATATATATATATATAGGGTATGCTGAGGAATCAGCACCGTGAGGAAAAAACCGTCTATTGACCCTGACACGAAAATGCAGTGTTGACCTTTTTAGGCTGGAGTGTCGGTACACACCACCAATGTATGATCCTAGTTTTCCATCCAGGATATCAGATCAAATGGGATATCAGATTCATAAAACATATATATACAAAATGTGTTGTTTTTAAAAGTCATTTGGCCGATCAACAACCAGCGGGCACAAATTGAGGGTTGCTTCCATTAACGAATATCCGATTTCACCAATATCTGATTTGAAAAGGTAAAGATTTTTTTTTTTTTTTTTGCTTTGATTCAATTTTGTTCAGATTTGGATATTTAAATAGTTTTTATTTGGTTTTTAAAAAATAGGTTTTGAATTGAATTACCTTGAAAATTTTGAGTTTAGAATGGTTGTAAAAATGAATGTTTGGTTTTCAAAATGGTTTTTGATTGATTTTATGAAAATTTGAATTTACAAGATAGATTTTCGCCAAAAGGAAATATAAAAATGAACTGTGGATTTTTCAAAATAGGGGTTTTGATTGAATTTTTATGAAAAATTTGAGTTTAGAATGGATTTTGATAAAAAATGAATGTTTTTTAGGGATTTTGATTTAAAATAGTGTTGCTTATGTATTTTTATTAAAAATTAGAGAATTTTATAGATTTTTGTTAAAAAGTAGGGTTTTTTTGGATTTTTTTAAAAACTAGGGTATTTTTATAATATTTTCATTTATATTGTCTAATTTTAATTAGATTAATTAGTTTTTAACTTTAATCAGGAATTATGGCTACTAAGAATGAGAATGCACAAATTCCACCAATTGAGAATGAAAATCCACCAGTTGAGAATCAAAATGCAAAAATGCCAAATGCTCCACCACCTCCGCAGCTATCAATTGAAGACTTAATTCATGAAAAATTGGAGCAATTGAGGGGCATTTGTGATGTTTATAATAAAATCCCTCGATTATCCTGTATGTCAACCGCATTGACAGGAATAATTACAAATGTAGAAACCCTCTCCACCCAGCATAATGCCTTTCATTCGTGGCAAGAAACCATGAGGGAATGTTATGCATGTGGATTGTCTTATGATGATGTGAAAAATATCCAAATAACAAAATCCAAAATAGCCTCTTTATTTATTAACCCCAGCACTGGTTTTCCAGTTAATGTTAAAAATTCAAAACTTTCTATAAAATGGTGCACGCATAGGGGCATAGTAGATAAATTTTGGGATCGTTGGTATATGGTTTTTGATAAACCACCCAACAATAATCTTGATGTACCTATTTACTTTATTAAAAAATTATATGTTGAGTTTTTGTTAGGGCATCATTTCAATTACTTTGACATTAAACCCTTCCAGGGCGTTGGTGGAGGTATGCCACAGGATAGGCCAAGGGCAACTAGATTAGTCAGGCTCCCACATGTTCCTCATCCTCCCCTTCCTCCGCCACCTCCAGTACAACATCCAAATATTATGAAGGATGTAGCCACACAAACTATCCAAGCCATTCACTCTTTGAGTGGTCTTTTAGTTTCCCATGTTTCTTCAATAGCTCAGCCAAATTTTGGTGATCTTGGCAATGGATCCAGTGTTGCTTCATCATCCTCCTCGAGTCCACATATTTGCAATACGTGTCAGCATATATGCTTCGGTCCTATTGTACAACCCCCTAAGCATCCATTAGACACTTTTGATTATGACATCCAGGATGTGGAGATTATAGTAGATCACACGCAAGGGAGTAGAGCACACCCTACAGAGTCCTCTCCTGCTAAAGAGGTGGACAATGGAATAGTTACACAGGTAACATTTAAGGTGTAAATTCATAACTTGCATCTTTTTTAAAATGAATATTAATAAGAAATAGTATCAAGTACTAATATTTATTTGCATGGTCTATTTAACAGTTAATGTCTGAGGAGGAGCTCACACAGGTGACTGATAGCACCCTTACGGCCATTTTATTTGGCCTCGAGATGCACACAATATATATTTTTGCACTCACTCATTTACATTTTTTTACTATATACTTGCTTGTCATTTGAATTGTCATTAATGAAATTATATATTAACTTATATTTTTATCTTATTCTCTGCTTGTAGGAAACACCTAGTGTCAGCAAGGTGCGATGCTCTCCAGACTATGGAGGCACAATGTTAGATAGGGGAAAGGTAATTGAACTCAAATCACTTGACCACATTTATAAGATCTTTTATTGATTGGTACATACTGACATAGATTCAGAAGTTTCATATGTACTTGTCATTTTATATACAAAGCGGCTGTGAGCTTTCATACATCATTGTTGATATGCCACAATAATTTGTAAGGAGTAGGTATCTCAAAACTCAAGGAGGAGGTGTTGAAACACCTCAAGGAGGAGGTCTCGAAACACCTAAAGGAGATATAGAAAAAGATCAACCTAAAGACGTATGTGTTTATTTTATTTTGTGCTTGGTAAATATGTTCTTATTACCGACAATTCTATGCTAACTTGGATCAGTTTCATGTTTTTGTTCACATATATAGATTGACGTTACAAAATTTGGTTTGGTTAGTTCTTTGAGAGGGTTATATTCTAGGACTCCTAACCCTTCGAAGAGACGTATATTTCAGGTAATCAAGATTTCAGTTTTAGAGTTCAATTATAATTCAATGTATTGATTTTATGTTAATTCGCAAGTGCAATTCAAGATGGTTCCCAAAGGGGCTTGGCGGCCACTTTTTTTCTCTCAAATCAAGAAATAATCGACCTTGGACAAGGAAATTTTGGAGGATAGTTGGCTAATCTTCAAAATTTTGAGATGGAAAACAAGGACGTGGGCGTTCCAAGTCTACTTCTAAACTACTAATTTATTTTCCTTTAAAATGGTTGAGATTAAGGGGTTCAAAAGAGGGACGCATAAATTGGTGCTATTTTTGTCGTGAAAACATACCGGACAAGAATCCTTGCACGAATCGTTAACGTGAAATTTTTGTAGTATTTTTAAAATCATTACGGTCAAAAGTTAGCTAACAATATCTAGTTGATGCACAATTTTTGTAATAATTTTTTAATGAATATTTGATTTTTTACTAATTTTCTAAGTGGGCACTTTCTGAAAAGCAGAATTTTGGCCGTGGCTCCCTAAAAATTTTGAAGGTAATTGTTTTTTTTTTGAAATGTAGAAGAGTCTAGTTTCTAAAAATGTAATTTATTTGAAATTTCAATGAACGGTTAATTTATAACGAAAAAAAAAACCAAACACTACTTTTTGGCGAAAAAGAGATACAAAAAAAAGAAATTATCGATGAAAGGCTTAACATTGTTAAAAAGTGAAAAAAATTACATCGTTGGATAGCTAAGAGAGAACCTAACATTATCCATGTGTTTTCTTTTGTCGATATTGAACCAGATGCAATCCTGATGGTGAGCATGAACCCGATTATGTGAAAAAATTGTAGAATTTGCAAAAACACGACTGTGGTCATTGGGAATGCCCTCCAAGCCTCTAGGTTGGCATTCCAAGGCAACTACCAATGCTAAGGATCGGGGATTCCCAAAGAAAAATATAACACACTTGTGTTATAATGCGAGCACATTATTTCCTAGTTTTGATCTCATTATGTTTCATCGATATGTGTCCTTTTGCCTCTTGCATGTTGTTGTAGCATTATGTTTGTTATGCTGAAACTAAAGAAAATCCTCCTGTCCCAATGTGTTTCACTGTGACTTCATGGAGTTCGGGAAACATCATGTAGATAATGCTTCATTATACCGAGAGTCACCCTGAATGCCATCTCCCAGTTGCTAAGACATAAGAAATTTTCTTACTGAAACGTGCTTCCTTGCTTCATCCATTTCGCTATAACCTTGAGATATCGGAGAGACATCTCACAGATTAGACTTTGCTTTACAGAAAATATTCATTCATCATGAGTCACTGTGACAAATTGGTTCTCTCACCGATGTATTCTTTTATCTTATGTGGGTCGTCATAACATACCGACATCGAGGAGACCTCATATAGAGTGCACTTTGTTTTACCGAAAGACTGTATCCATCTTGTATGTCACTGAGACAATCCAATTTTCATCTCGACAAAGTCCTCATTGTGTTATCGGCGAGACCGAAGGACACTCGCTGAGACATTACTTCAAAAGCCTCAACTCTTACCGATATGCATCCTCCTGCCACCGGTCGGTGTGACAATGTATAATCGCTATGACCTCACACCAGAAGCAATATGTTTGGCCGAAGAAACCATCCATGTGTTGTTCAGTAAGACTCTCCTCCAGAACATGCTAATGAAAACCCTGTGTTGACAAGACATAACAACCTCGCCGAGATCACATTATGATATAGCCAAGCTCTCGCCGATGAACCTCCACATGCATTAGTCAAGGAGACAATTCAAAATTGATGAGACACTATCCCAACGACCAAACTCATTCTGATAGGTTCCTCCTCGGTCACCAAAGCCACGTGAAAGTCATGCCAATACAAACCTATAGGTGAATGTCGATTGCTATAACAATGAACAAGTATTGCCGATCACCTGCTGCAAACATATGTTAACGCACAAGCAACATGGGTCAGGGAGACCTAGATAGACCTATGCCGATATGGATGACAACATAAAAAATGCATGACTTGATGGATTCTATGGGGTCACACAACCAAAATATGGGTAAAAATATCATAAAATGAGGAAAATGTGCCTAAGGTAGGAATCAAATGGAGACTCAGGGGGATGAAAGATATGTAAAAATCATCAAATTTTTATAGTTCCAACAGGACGAAGGAAGAGAGTGGGAGAGAGTGTGGGAGAGTGGGTGAGAGGGTGGGAGAGAGGGTGTGAGAGTGGGAGAGGGTGGGAGAGGGTGCGAGAGAGTGGGAGAGGGTGGGA
>VDFB02140759.1:0-30038 GCA_007258455.2 Sequoia sempervirens | reverse complement strand
ACATTGGTTGTATGAGTCCCATTATACCTCTTTTTAGACATTTTTCAGTAGATCCTAGTTTACTAGTTGCAGATTCTGAATTCAACCAAGAACCCTAAATTAGGACTAAATCACCCAGTCTAGCATATGAGTCCTATTTCACATCAAAAGTCATAATTTTAGGATTGCAGACCTTTTTTCAAGCATCTTCAGTTTTCCATGTGCTCCTCTATCCATTCTTAGTTTGTTATTTTGATTTTGAGTTTCATTTCCTAGGTCATTTAGTTAGACTTACATATTACTTTTCTTTTATCTCTTTCTTTCTAAGAACTTGCTTACTGGTGAACCTCCATTTATTAATGACACACAAGGATACCTTACAACAAATTTCTTTCCCTAATTCAATCACTAGGTTGAGATCTCTATGGTTTCCTTGAATGAACTAAAGTGAAATAGGAAGGAACCCCTTGTGTTCCATCTCATAAAAGGTGGAACCCTATTTCCTATGGTTCAAACAAAAATTTGGTGAATCTTGAAAATTTGTCTCCATAATGAATCAAAATTTCCATGCATACCATTGGGCTCTCTTGTTTTGTACTACAAGAGGACTTGATCTCCAACTTGGAAATCATGAGAATTTTATTTTTTGTCAAAAAGCCTTTTGAGTTGGCCTTGGTGTTCCATAATGTGATCCACCACTTGAACACACTTCTCCTCCAATTTAGTGAGGAAAATGATGTGCTTGGATCCATAGAATTATCAAAAGTCTTGCCTTCTATGGCCTTGGCCAACTTTAGAGTGGGCAATTCCAAAGTGATTGGAATTTTTTCATTCAACCCATATAAGAGTTGAAACAGTGACATACCAATTGCCTATTTTGGGGTAATTCAATTTTCCCACAATACATCATACAATGCTTTGCGCCAAGATCTCTAATTCTCGTCTACCATCTTCAGAATGATGGTGACCAATTTGTTTCTACTTGATTTTTCTTGACCATTACCTTGGGGGTAATAATCTGAAGAATGAGATAATGTGATCCCGTGTTCAAAGAAAAATTATATTATCTTACTAGATGAGAATGAAGTAGCATTATCCAGTACAATTTTATTTAGAACACCAAAACGATAAATGATGTTTTCTTTAAGGAAATTGCATACCACTTCCGAAGTAGCATGCTTTACCAGAATAGATTCTACCCACTTAGTAAAATAGTTGGTGGCTGTCAAGACATAGTTGTTTCCTACACTGGATGGTGGATTGACGGTGTCAATGAAATCAATACACCATTTCTAGAAGGGTTCTTCAATGATGACCAGCTTGAGGGGAAGTGCAATTATCTTAGGTTTCTCCATAAACTGTTGGCATAGTTCACACCTACGTACCTATTTGTACACATCTTGGAATAGTGTGGGCTAGTAGTACTTTGGTCACAAGATTTTGTGAGCTATTACTGGTGCTGAGAAATGTCTGCCACATGCCAAATTGTGAAATGACTCCAACAACTTACTTTGTTAAATTTTATCTATGTAGCGTAAAAAGGTACCATCTAGACTCCTCCAGTGTACAAATCGTTGTCCTAAAGGATGGAGTTTGAAGAGTTGATTTTTACTATCCTCTTTTCTTTGTAAGTCAAATGTTCTGGACATTCTCCATAAGTGAGAAAGTGCATGATGTTTGAATACCATTCATTAGTTGTACTGAGAAACAAGACTGTGACAATATCCTCATCATTTACTTCCTCATCACTTGATATTTCTTCCAGGGTTATTATTAGCAATGAGCTGATATAAACCTTTCCCATGCACCAACTAGTGGGTTTGATATCCATGACATATTCTTGAATCCTAGAAATCCAATTTCCTTTTTTGGTACCAAAATTTTGTTGTGTTAGGATCGACTTAACCATAGAATCTACCACCAATGCAATAAGATTGGAGTTAAGTATGTAAAACCTAAAATACTTCACTACCTTAACCACAATGAAAGCATGTTTTTCCATTGGAGAGTATTTCAAATCATGATATTTCAATGGAGAAATCATGAATGCAATAGGATTTTCAATCCCCTCATTATTTTGTTGAACATATATTGTTGATAGTGTATGCTCATAAGCATAACTATACATGATGAACTCCTTGGTGTAGTCTGGGAAGACTAGTATTGTAGCATGTGCAATGAATTCCTTGATATCATTGAATGCAGTTTTGCATTTTGCACTCCAATGAAAAATAGATTTTCTCTTTATCATATCAACGATATGATGTGTCTTTTCTATGAAGTCAAGGAAAAACCTCCACAAGAAATTTACCTTTCTGAAGAAAGAGTGAAAGTTCTATTGTCTTATTCAAAGGTAGAGTAAGAACCTGAATTGACTTAACCCATTATGGATCAATCTTAATACCCTCCTTGGAAACAATGTGACCAAGAAGATTACCTTCGGTAAGCCCAAAAATTGAATTCTTGGGATTAAGGGAAATTTCGTGCTACTAAAACCTCTCAAGAACTTGTTGCTAGTTACTTATGTGATCTTGAAAACTTTTGGGGAAAAATTTTAAATCATCAAGATAAAAAAATATGAACCTACCCATCACATCGTGAAAGGCCAAGTCCATCGCTTATTGAAATGTGGTGCTAACATTGATTAAACCAAATGACATCTTGTGATAAGCAAACATACCCAATGGAGAAGGTAGTTTTATGTTGGTCTTCCTCGCTGACCTCCACCTGATTGTATCCCAAAAAGCCATCCAACATAGATAAAATCTCAGATCTTGTCACCATCTACAAGACTTGATCCATTACTAGCAAATGGTAATTGTCCTTCAATGACGATTGATTTAGATTCTTGAAATCCACACATATGTGGATTTCCCCATTATTTTTTTGAACTGGAAAGATATTGTCTATCCACATTGAATGATGAATAAGAAATATAATTATTTCATTAAGCATCTTTTGAATTTTAAAAAGAATAGTACCTAAAATTTAGGGATTGTACTACCTCTACTTTTGCTTGTGAGGCAAGGATCCTGCCTTTAGTGGAATTTCATGTTGTACCTCTTTAAGAATCTAGAAAGACTTCATGTGTTTGTAAGAATAGGCTAGCACATCCATGTACTACCACAATAACTCAACAAACTTATCTTTCTCGTCAGGAGTTCAACACTTGTTGATGTTCACCATCTTAGGATCTTCTTTGGTTCCCAAGTTGACTTGCTCAACTTTATTTGATGATTCAGAACTAGTTTGCTACTACTTTTTGACATAGCAATCATGTTTGTCAAAAAGTATCTCAAGAGATACCAAACCCTTGAGAATATTGTTCCTTATGAGCTATAAAAATTCTTCGCTAGTGTATGGATCTATCTTGGAAATTGACACTCGTGGAGGAGAGTCATTTCCTTCAAAATATAGTTCATTAAAATTTTCAAATTTCTCAAGGAAAGAAACGACCTTATGATCATTTCAAAAATATGCCAATTATTTAAGTTATTTGGAACACTTGGATGAAACACTAGCTCAATAGTGTAAATAGAACTATGAAAGTATTTATGTGGAATTAGGAGAGTAGTTGACACTACTAAAGAATCATCTCTATCATTGAACTCTCATGGAACTACAAAAATATCAAAAGCGTCAAACACTCAATGCAATCCCATAAGAGATTGTGGTAGTGTCATTGTCTCTCATTTTTTGTTTGATACAAGTTCCTCACCTAAAAAACTACTAATTTAACACCACCTTGAGCATGGAGGTTTCTAATGCCCTTTACGTGTGCAACTTCCACACCTAACAATAATGCTTCATATTCTATAGTGTTGTTAGTGTTATTAAACTCTAGCTTAAAAGAGAAGGAATATTTTCCCTTGTGAGGATATATAAATAATTCATGCTCCTAAACCTATGGAAGAGCAACTATCATCAAATTCAATATTCCAAACATCACTTGGATCACCTAAAATGGTAATTTAAAAATTTGAAACTTCTTGATTTGAAGGAGTTTCACCATCTAAAGAAGACATACTATCTGAAGATGATTCTTTTTTTGAAGAAGATGACCCATCAGTTTCAGATTGTTTTCTTGAAATTTTACCTAAAAATTGAAGATCTTTGTTAGTCTACAAAAAGTATCTACCCATACCTAAAGACTCGAAAAGGATTTGAGCTCTGGGGTCATTTGACTTTGTTACAAAAAAATTAGACTCCCTTTTTGGAAGAAATTTTTGCATCACACCCTTGACGAACCGTATTCTAGCCTCTGACATGTCCATATTAATTACACCTCCTACATCCTTTCAAAAATTACTTCCTATCAATATCCCATATGATGCTGGGACATCAGCTATTAAGACAGTTATTTTGATATTCTTGTTTGGGAATGTAGCAAATGCAAACTATGCATCCTTAATTTTCCCAATAAGAGGAACTTGTTTATTCTCCATTGAAAAGCAACAACCAAAATTTTTAGTTAGATTCAAACCCAAAGTGGTAGCCACTTTGGCAATAATTATGTTGTCAGAGTCACTTGAATAGATAAGACAATTTCTCAGCTTATTTTAAATAAGAAGGGGTAAAAACTTTATTGAAACTCAGAAAGGACCATTACAAAGAAAGCAAAGGACCGAAGTCCCAAGAAACAACAAAAACAGAAGAAAAGAGAACAACCAAAGTCATCCAACTCCTAAACCAGCCCTATCCTTAGTAAGAACTCCCTCCAAATCATGGTGAAGGTCCAGAGGAATAAACTCCCACTCCTCAATTCTCCAACCACTGACACGCTTAGAGGCCCATTTTTCCAAAAGTCACCATTTCCATCAATGAACTAACCTGCACAATCTACTGCACAATCATAGCCAACTACCAACTGACCCCCACCACTTTTCACTCAATGAGCAAATTGATCAAGACCTGGGAATCAGATTCACGAATAATCCTTTTCCACCCCAAAGCATGAGTCCTCTCAAAGGCACAGAGGATTGCCAAGCCTTCCACAATGTTGATAGTCTTCAACCCCTAATGGATTGAGAAGAGGAAAACCACCAAACCTAAAGAATTCCTGCCAATTCCCCCAATACCAATAGGTCCCAGATTTCCCCTGGAAGAGCCATCAATATTAATCTTTAGAACTCCATTAGGAGGGGGCTTCCAACTACCAATCCTCTGAATTTTTTGCTTCACCTTCTGCCCTCTCCTGACACAAGTAGAAGTAACACAAAACCCCTGAATCCCGAATCTCTCCACCACCATAGCATCCATTTTATCTAATAGAAAGCTCACATCACACTTGGCCTCCACCATCTCCTGAATCATGCTCAAAATTTTCTGCCAGACTTGCTGCACAAACTTCTTCTCACCACGAAAAATACGCCTATTCCATTCCAACCAAATCTACCATAGCATAAAGATAGGCCCCACAAACCACACTTCCTTTAAGAAAGAAGTCATAGAGGGAGGCCTACCCACACTGTTCCAAAAATCAATCAAGGAGGAAGCATGAACACAGGGGCTCTGCCAAACACTCCACCAAAAATGCCAAATCTAGATAGCAAAAGGACAGTGGAAAAACAAGTGAGAGGACTCATCCTTGGTAGCCCCACAAAAAACACAGATAGAAGGGCCATGGAAACCCCTCTTCCGGATATTGTTCCCAGTCAAACACTTATTCCAGGTCAACATTCAGACAAAGCAATTACACTTTGGCTAGGAGAACTTGTTCCAGACCTTCTTCCACCACTGAACTTCCTCCCCTTTCATCCTGTGGGACAATAGCACCTTATATCTAGAGGCCACAGTATAGACACCCAAAGGATTTGGAGATCGAGCAAGCACATCTTCCTCCTAGAGAGAACTACATCGACGACTAGAAAGAACACTTTGTAGCACAACACAATCCTCTTGCAGACCAACTTTCGACCAAACATCAGGAGACTTCCATCTAGGCACCTCAAGCTACTCGTAAAAAGAGGAGGATTTAAAGTCACTCACCTGTGACCAACCGGCCTTAATAAACCTCTGGCAAAGATTCAATAAATTAGGGTATTGAGAGATGAGAGGAGGAGAGCCATCCCAAGAATTAGACCAGAACTGAACTTTGGTCCCAAAAAGTACTTTTGAGACAGAACTATGGCCCAAATCTTATCATGCTCAGTGCACCACTGCCAATACAGCTTCGCAGCTAGTGCCACCCCAGTCAAAGCTGACTCCCACAATCCAAGACCCCCATACTACTTCGGGCTACAAAAAACTTCCCATCTAACCAAACTCCATTTAGAAGACATCAAACAACTAGCCCATAAAAATTGTCTAGCCATAGAGTCAAAATCCTTAACAAAGCTCACAGGGGCAACCTGGAGCATGCATCTATAAATGGGAAAGGCTTGCACCACAGACTTGATTAATTGAACATGGCCAACAAAATATAACCACTGATGAGTACAGTGATTAACTTTAACCCAAAATTTATCCAAGATATTCTTCCAGGACTCCCTGGGCAATCGCCCATCCGAGATGGGGATACCAAGATAGGTCAAAGGAAGATTCCCAATCTGAAATCTCAAGGTCCGAGCAATACGTTGTTGAATGGGCCCCGAAGTATTAAAAAAGAAGATGGAAGATTTATCTTCATTAATTAATTGCCCCGAGGCAATCAGGTAAATGTCTAATGCCCTACGAATATTAGTAGCTTCTCCCATTGTAGCCTTTCCCATTAGAGCAGTATCATCCACAAACTGCAAGTGTGACTGTGGAGGCAAGTCACCACCCCACTGCCAACCCTGGATTAGACCAGCCTCCACATTTATTCTAATCAATCTCCCCAAACCTTTAGAAAAGAGAAGAAACAAATACGGAGAGAGGGGATCCCCTTGACGAAGCCCCCTAGATGCACCAAATAACTCAGAGTGTTCTCCATTAATAATCTCAGAGAAAGAAATTGAAGTAATGCAGCTCATAACCCAATGAATCCAATCTTCCTCGAAACCAAAAACACTGAGAATATTTTGAAGGAAAGACCATCTGACCCTATCATAAGCCTTAGCCATATCCAACTTAATGAACATCCCCTTTTCTTTGGAGCTGGCCATAGAATGAATGGTCTTGGTTGCAATAGCAATTCCATCCAGAATCTGCCTTCCAGCCACAAAGCCACTCTGATCCTCAGAAATCAACTCCTTAAGCCCCTTTTTAACCTGTTAGCAATTAACTTAGAGATAACTTTATAAATGACATTGCAAAGAGAAATGGGACATAATTAACTTAACCTATCAGCCCCATCACACTTGGGAATGAGGGCTAGAAAGGTAGAATTTAATGTTATGAGCATCTGTTGGTTCCGTTGAGATTCCTAAACAACAGCCAAAAGGTCCAGCTTGATGATATCCCAGAATTCTTGGAAAAACTCGACCGAGAATCCATCAGGACCAGGAGCTTTCCCTTTCTTCATCTGGAAAATAGTCCCCTCTAGCTCCTCTAGCATGATATTACTCATAAGAAGCTCATTCATTTCTCTAGACACCAAAGGAGGAATATAGGAAAGAACCTGGGCTTCTTCAGGAGACCCCCCTACGAATCCTCTTGAAAAAGAGAGGAAAAATAGTGCACTGCCTCACCTAAGATTTTAGGAAAGGAGGAGAGCTACTCCCCCCTGTCATTCACCAGAGCCAAAATAGAATTTCCTTGCCTCTTGGCCTTCACTAAATTGAAGAAAAAAGCAGTGTTTTTATCCCCCTCTTGAAGCCACTCTATCCGAGCCTTTTGTTTCCAATACATTTCCTCTTGCATCTCGCACTCCTCTAGAGCTTTCAAAGCCTGAGCCTCTTCCTGAAGCAAATCCTCGGTCATCCCATCCTCCCTTATTAGTCTTATGATACCATCCAATTCAGCCTAAGCATCCGCCTTAGCATGAAAGATGTTCCCAAAGCAATGAAGATTCCACCGCTTGAGCTAATATTTCACATATTGAAGAAGTTTAGAAAAGGTGTACATTTCCGTACCGAAAGCAAGTCTACCACTTCTCCACCAATCAACCACATAATCATACAAAGATTGGTCCCACAGCCACATGAGTTGAAATCTAAAAGAAGGAGAACGATGCACATGATGTGACTCAATAGCTAGCTTGATAGGCCAATGGTCAGATCCTCTCCAATCCAAAATTTCAAAACAAGAAGACCACTGACCACCAATCCAATAGTAGAAAATGAAGAAGCGATCCAGTCTCTCTGCAATACAATTATCCCCTGTCCTGCGATTGTTCCAAGTAAACTTACCATTACTGGGCTTCATATCCACTAAATTCAAAGCATCAATGTTATCACATAGGAGCAACGCTGAGGGCTCCAGCCTTGCAGTACCACCATGCTTTTTAGCCAACTCAGTGATAGCATTAAAATCTCTAGCAAGAATCCAGGGATGGAAAGGAGCCAAACTACAGGAAAACTAAATATGGGACCATAGAGACTGCTTACCCTAGAGATCAATAGGAGCATAAATATTAGAAAGGAGAAACATCTCCCCCATCTCAAAGCTAGAAGCAATCATAGACATAGCAGATTTAGAGGACAACCACCAAAGAGGATAAAACTTCCTCGGGTTCCATAAACAAGCTGTGCCTCCAGAAGACCCATGAGCACCAATGCACTGACACTCCCCATTCCTCCACAACTTAGGAGCCAAACTAAACATACTATCCACTGAAAGCTTGGTCTCCTACAGAAAAAGAATATCAAGACCATGTTTCCTAACCAAATCATGAACTGGTTTTTGTCGAGGGCCACTGTTCAAGCCCCTTACATTCCACAATAGACCAATCATTTTGAGGGGTTCAAAAAATGAGAATCCAGAGTCTTTATTGACCTTGACTCCACCAAAGTCTCTCCTATCAACTTGATCTTTTCTAGATCCTTCTTTCTACCAAGTTTGGCATATTTCTCTACCCCACCCTTCTTAAGATCTCTTTGTAAAAGGCCCAACTGAGGAGAAGGCTTGTTGCTTTTAGTCGTAATTGGATTTACCTTTTGTACAGGAGAGGAAGAATCCCCACCACCTTTCGGTGCCTCAGTTGAAAGAACCGGCACCTACGAGACCACTAACTATAGATCTATATCCATGTGCAAATTATCTCCACCCAGAGGAACCAATGAAACACCAGAGATATTGTCCATTGGAGTTGAACCCTCAACCTCCTAAACCAAACTCAACAACCCTGGGTTCACTTCCTGTTGGCTAAGATCATCTAATACCTCAAACCTGTTAAAAGTATCATCATCGTGTCTTTCCTTTAAGGTCCTCTTCTGACCCCGGTTCCTATTGTGAGCCTTAACATGAACAAAACCATCCGCACCAACCACATCACCAGAGGCAAGGCCCTTCCCCTTATCAGCTGCAGGGGAGTTGCGAGGAGGTGGTGTAGGCTGAGACTCCATAAGCTTATATCTTGGACATCTACGCTACAAGTGACCATATTCATGACATAGACGACAATGGAAAAGAAGAGTCTCATAATCCAATTGTTGCACCAAAGAGAAGGATCCCGCACACATATCCACAACATCGGGAAAAGGATTACTAAGATCAATTTCAACACAAATCCGAGCAAAAGTCATTACCTTTTTACCCAAGGTTTGCAACAAAGACCCAATAGGTTTAGAGCATCCTCTCAATAGCACTCCACTGGGAACCAAGGAAAACAAACCCAAACTGGGACACGGTTTGGCAGCTCCTCCGAGGGGATAAAGCCAACATGCCATGGTTTGATAAACAACCTCACTTGGTTATGGAAATAAGCACCACCCTCAAAGACCCTAGTGCGATCAGCCATGCAATTAAAGGTTACCATAAAGTAACTATTGGCCAGCAATATGATCTCCATTTCTCCCTTTGGCGCCCAAGTCCTCTGGGCCCAAGATTCCAAAAACTGAAGTGAAATCCTCATCCCAAAAAAATTACAAAACAATGAGTGGTTTGTATAATATTCAACATCTTCAACAATCATCTTAGGCGGGATCACCAATTTAGGCCTCTCCTAGAAATGCTCGAGACAATTGTTAATCTTCTTGAGCCTCGCACCATTAGATGACCCTGCACCAACAAACCCTAAGTCCGGAGAAAATAAATTATTATCGAAAGTCTTCAACCCATGGTTTGGAGACTTTGAACCAAACGCAGCTCAAAAATCCATCTCAAGAGAAGCCCCAGAAGGCTCACCACTATGTAGAGACATCGAACCCAAGATGGGCATGCAAGAGCACTACCCGACACAGGGTGGGGAAACCCCACACCACCACACCCGACCACCCTACACACACACCCCCACCAGCCATACCCTACCACACTCGTGCCAACCAAAGAATACAGTTGCAAGAGAAATCCTTGCATGCCAGAAGACCCCCAAGCTTCACACCCACGACCACCAGCCTAGTCCTACCACGCAACCACAACCACAAGCGCTACAACAAAGAGCACCAATAGGGAAAAAGACCCTGAGCAAGGAAGAAGCTCCAATTAAGGGAAAACCACGGCCACCCAACATAGAGAAATAGTGAAAAAGCACGAGCTAGCCCCAATGATGCCCAAACAAGCCACCCCACCACTCACAAAAAATTAGAGAGCGATCACAAGCTAGGGCTTGGGTACCCTAGCTTGGCTTGAGAAGTTGCAGATGCCATCCCCTTCTCCAAGACAATTTCTTAGCTTATAACCATTGACCAACAAGGAAATATAAAATAGATCTATTTTCCCAAGAATGGATGAGGGAACTGAAAAAAATTACTCTGTAGAGGCCTAGGATTGGGAACAACTGGTATGTCTTGAGATGAATCTCGGCTTGGATAGGTTCCCTTATCTTTAACAAACTTAACAAGTCTATCCAACTAGTTAGGATTAGCCTTGAGATATTCTGGTTTTGACATTTGTATGTTGGTTTTCTTTGCATTGTCAATTATATCAAATGCTGGAAATGAACTTAACAAAGAATATTAAATACTTTCATTTTTAGGCTTAGGAACTGGAATACTAATCTTAGGAACTAGAGAATTGGTCTTAGGCATAGAAGAAGCAAGAGAATGGGAAGTACTTGCTTGCTTCCTATTGTATCTTTTGGTTGAACTACCAAAGGAACCCCCTCTTAGGAATAGTAATTGGTGGACATGAGCTATCCTTTACCTTTGATGCATCACCTTGTTGTTGATTTTGTTGATTTTGTGAACAAGTAAAAATGACATAAGCATCAAAAATAGATTCATCCACTTGGTTAGACTCTTCTTCTTAATTCAAATAACTGATATTAGAGTTGCTAGCCAGATCTTCTTCCTCCTCTTGGAAGAGATTGGAATTTTCTTCTAATTGATATTCCAACTGCGAAAAATATTCTTGCTTAGCTTCATAGTATCCCATAGTTAAATTTATGGGAGGTGCCTCAAGAGCAAGCCTTCCTTGCAGTGCAAGAAGTCTATTTTGATTCCTTTGAGCATTGCTAGAATAATTAGAGGAAGTAGGATAGGTCCTCCTTGGAATGTCCTTGGAGGCAGGAGTAGATGAACCTTGAGAGACTTGCTTCTTCAAAGCTAGCAATTTGTTTTCCAACCTTTACACCATAGGATCCATGGAACTTGTGGAAGAAGGTGCTGAAGAAGTTTGTCCTTTGTTTCTATTTGTTTCTTTTCTTATCTTTCTTACAAGAATTAGATCATCTTCAACCTTAGTATCCAATGCTTGAGTTGTTGCAAGATAATCCCAGTTAGCTCTTTGCAATAAGAAACTTACCTCCGACAACTGAGTGCTAATGAAAAAGCACTTCAAATTGTGAGGAGTTGGCTATGCATTAGCTAGAATCCTAGTTTTCAACATATATATATTTTTTTCCATGAACTCATAAATGGGTTCCTATGACTCTTTCCTCATTGTTGTAAGTTGAGCCAACAAGGCATGGGCATCCTCAATAGGCTTCAATCTCTCCTTGAACTTGGTTCGAAGAGTGGCCCAATTTGTAACAATTCTAGTAGCAAGATTGTACAACCAATCAACTGCTACTCCAAGTGTAAAGTTTCAATGAGCAACCTCACTAAAAAATCTTCATGTTCCACACTAAGAATCCCGCATACAATATAAAACACAACGATATGATAGTTTAGATGTTGCTTCCCATCTCCATAGAATTTATGAATGTTCTTCTGTGAAAATAGAGGAAGTTTGTGCAAAGGTCTTGCCAAACTCAAATGGCCAAAGGAGTTACCCTAAGGACTGGGAGGTGGTTGAACTTCCATTATTATTAGAGAATTTTAACTGTTTTCACATCAATATAATTGTATAGTCAATTAGAAATTAATCACTTTGCTCCTTCTCATGTGATAGTTGTAGGATCATCACATACTCACTATTACATGTTTTATATTTAAATGCAAATCATTTTCCATATAGCAAGGAGCACATTCTCATCACCTATTTTGGCTCATCCATATCCTAAGTTTGGGGGGCAAGGAGTTAGATAGCCTTGTCCTAGTATGACACTTGTTGTTATCCCTTTGGCTAGTTGTCTAGACACCTTCTGTATATGAAGAACAAGATTGGGATGTAGTTGACTTGCTATAGGTTGACTGGCATGTGCTATACTAGTCTTTTCTTTTGTTTTCTTTTCATGTTCTTTGTGTGATTGCATGTGTGTAATGTGATCTCCCATATCATGCTACTTGGCATGCCTTTATATGTTTGCAAGGCTACTTTGGATGACCCTTGTCACTCCATTGGTACAAGGATAAAAAGGAAGCGAATATGTCATGATATTCTTATATTTGTATCTAAATTATTCTATTTGTCATAACCATTTATCTTTTCATTTGTCTTGTGGTTTCCTTTTGGGGATGATGCAAAGAATTTAGACATTTAGGTCTCTTCCATGTTGAACCAAGAGGCTTCTCCTTTATTTTCATACTCTCTATGTGTCATTCTTCCTTTGTGCTCGATGTTTCATGAATTATTTCAGGAATGATAACAATTCCAAGCTCGATTATATAACTATATCAAAGAAATATGCTGACCCCAAATCAATGGATCCCTTATGTGTTATCTTAGGATTGCATATGGGGGGAAACCTCCTTTCCATGATGTAGCTCTACTTGGAAACATATGTTTTGCATAGATCTTTCCGAATAAAGCTCTCATGTATTGGAATTTATCATTCTTCTTCTTTAAAGAATTGCTCATAGCATGGTGTTTAGCAATTTCTTTAAAGTGGGGGAATACACATCCTCACTCATTGTTTGCATATTTCTTTCAAAGTGTGGTGTTCTTACTTCATGTGACATGCTTTCCTCTTGGTGACATTGGGTTTGATGTCCTTCAAGAGTGTGACCTTTCTTGGCATATGACATTCCTCTTAGGGGTGATCCCACAATAGTGGTTTACAATTTTTGGCCAAACTGGACACCAAAATTATTATTTTTAACTAAATCTTCACATTCGGGCACCTATAGCAGCTAAAATATGAATAATTTGAGGATGATGCAAACTAGAGTCTCATCACATTTTTTCTGTAGATTCTAAAAAAAAAATTAAAAAAAATTGGAATTAGATTGCACTTCTTTTTCCATCTCCCATGAAAACTAGTTTTTTTTAGAAAACAACATTTTTAAAAAGTGACGCACATCATATAACGCATAACTTTTTTTCCATGAAGGATAAAATTCTAATTCTTTCGAATTTGGATTCGTAACTCTGATATCTAGTGCTTCCACTTGGTTAGACAACTTTTTATTGCATATTTTTTCTTTAATCAAGTTTTGAAGTCAAACCAATTACAATTCAGACATAGCATGACCATATAATGCATAACTTTTTTTGTATATATTGAAATTCAATTTTTTTTTGATAATCTACTATTTTTCCACATGCAATACATAGACCTTTGTTTTCGATGAAAAACCTATGTTTAATAAAACTAAAAAAATAAATATATAATAAAACCAAAACATATTAAAATTATATTCGTTGGATAACTCGTTCTGAGGACTACCTGATTCCAGTTGGGTTTGTGAAGATTCCTCCATTTTCATCCTCAACCTGAGCTCTGAAGTGCCAAATTTTAGGTTTTTTGTGTGTCTTAGGGAGGGGATGAGGATTTAGGTGGGTTCGTACGAACCCATAGGGGTTCACTCAAGCCATGGTTCACTCAAACCATGGTTCGCTCAAACCTAGGTTTGAGCAAACCTCTTCAAGGGGGTTCGCTCGAACCCCTTTCATATGCAATTTTTTTGTTTTTTGGCAGAAAAAAGTTTAAGGGGTTTGCTCAAACCCAGGTTCGGTCGAACCCCTTTTTGGTTCGGTCGAACTTATAGGTTCGTACAAACCCCCAAAATCACTTTTTTTGCCATGGGGTCATTTTTTCTCAGTTTTCTTTCCTACATCAAATTGTAAACCACTATTGTGGCTTCACCCTTAGTGGTAATGCTATGGCTTGCATTCTCTAAGGTGTTATTATTTTATCTCTCAACTAGTCCTCTCTTAGTGGTGACATTAAGCATGATGTTCCCTAAGGTGTGACAATTCATGAATTAAGCAAAACCCCTTTGACTATGCTATCCTATTTACATTTAAAACATTTTCATGGCCACCAAGCATAACACAAATTGCTTTCTAGTGGTTCCTTTTTATTTTTTGTGAGCGTTTAGCATAATGTAGCTTTGTAGCCTTATGTAACCATCTTTGTGTGTCACCTTATCAAATTTATCAGGAGTTATAACAATTGGTATGGTTGATGTATGTGAGCCTATAGACCTAATATACCTTTCCCATCAACCACCGTTTTGTGGGTACATATCGACCTAGTGTGTGTTTCTCACTTTCTTGGGGCTCACCTAGTGGACATTGAATTTCACTAGCTAGCCCTCATGAGTATATTTTATTCGCATAGTGGACAATGGGTATTCACTTGTGAACACATTTTATTGAAAACAATACAATCGTGGCTAGTCTAGCCTTCCTTTTCTTTCTTTTTGCATTAATTTTGATGTTGTATGATTGTACATCTTGTGTTGTTGTTGTAGGCGTGTGTCTCTTTGTTCCTTTGTTGGTTTTCCATGAGATCTTAGATCTTGGGGGCTTGATCATCCTCCTTGACCTTTGTCATCTTATCTTTCCAACACTTGTACAATTAGGCCTCTCTTGACTTATTTGTCTAATTTAGTGTGACTCTAAGTGAAAGTTCATACTCTCACTAAAGTGGGGGCTGAATGTAGTGTCAAAAAATGTACACCTTTATGTTTTCACACTACATTTGGGTCCCTTAATTAATTGGAATTAATTAAGCCTTTAATTGGCCCAATTATGCATTCACAAGCCTAATTAATTTCCTTTTCTGAAAGGGAAACCCACATTTAATCAATTCCTACACTTAATTACACATCTTGGATCTTGGAAAATGTGTGTCCTAGGTTTAGGGCCTAGGACCCATTCACCCAAGGGTGAATGGGTCCCCCTTAAGTCTTGGATCCCATTTTTTAATATGTTTTTTACAGTATTTTAATGATATAAATTAAAATTTCAAAGGTCAAATTGTGATATTTAATTAACAGACCTAATTAAGGAAATACCTATAAATACAAGGTCTTTTTATCAATTCAAATCCTAAGACTTCAATAGATCAATCCTATAGCAAACATTATTGTCAAGAGAATTGGAGAGAAGGTTTATCATTCAATTATTGCAGCATTCAAGATCTTATCATGATGTCAAGATTTATGTGTGTTCATGCATGCTTTTGAGCTAACATTGTGATGTAGGTTTCAAGTTTCAAGCAAGCATTCAAGAATCAATATCTATCAAGAATTCAAGCCATTTCATGCAAGATTCAATCCTTGGAGGGATGTGTTAGACTTCATTCCTCCAAGGGAATTCATTAAATGATATGGTGAGGTGTAACAAGCTTTTTTCATTCATCGATTCCTCCATTTATATCATTATTTCATTATCAAGGTTTAATTACCAAACTAGAGTTTGACCAAGGAAAACCCTTATCCACCAAAAAAAAAAAATTTCTCCTCTTTTTATGTTTGCAAATTTGTAGGTGGAGAAGGATTGAAATTGGGTCAAAAGTGCAATTTTGCAAAGTTGCCAAAGTTGTCAAGAAACTTATTTCTAGCTTTTCGATAGTGAAACTTGGTGGAATCAAAAGCTTAGATATGGGATCCAAGGATTGCAAAAAGAATTTTTAAACCCTTGTACTGAAATCCATTCGCCCCTGGGTGAATATTTCCTTCAACGGAGCTTGAAACCCACTTTTGGAGCCAGGTAAACACCATCCTAACCTTCTTAGATCTATTGGTTTTAATGGTTGTTTCTATCAGTGTTATCATAATACCTCATGTTTCAAGTGTTATATCTCATAATTTTGATTGTTAATGCACTTTTATTCTTCTCCTAAAAATGTTGTTTAGTCATTTCCTTCATAAGGAAGTTAAGGCAACATAGTGTCCAAACCTAAGGTTGACTCACCTTGAGGGTTGCAAGTCAATTCTAATCATTTGTGGCGCTATCACTCTTCCTAATGAACATAGAAAAGGTGGATTTTTGATGAGGTGGACATTGCCTTTTTCTTTTAGCATAGCTCCCTAGACCCTCATCACATCACCCCATTTTTAAGGTCATTTTAGGGGAGATTCCCTTTTCCTATATTTCACCTTGAAGGCTTAGGGGCAAGTTTGGAGTTGTTAAAATTCTTGGATTTGCAAATAACTATAATATACCATCTAGAGCCCCCTCTTTTAAAGGAGATAGAAAACCCATAGAGGGTTGAGAGGTAGGTTTGGGGCATTGTGTAACAAACAAAAAATCCCTAATCTTATGATAAGAGGCTTAACACCAATAACAAGTGTTCAAAAGGTTAATGTATAAAATTATTTGGGAGTAATGGGTCTTGTCAATTTTAATATCCATATTTTCTTTGAGGAAATTTGAAAGTTCAATCTCAACATAGACTTGATGGTTAGGCTAGGCTAAATAAAAAAAATTGAGTTCTACACAAAGAACAAAATCTAGTGAGGATGCAATCTAGGTGAGAAAGTTCCACAAAGGTAGAGGTAATCATCAAAGTTCAACCCCAATTGAAATATGAAGAGACTTTTAATTGCAACTAAAAAGTCAAGGGTCCAAGGTTTAAACACAAGAAAAGAGAATGGACAAGCCATTGGGCCCAAGGTAAGAACAACTTAAGCATGATTGGATTTAAAGTAAAATGAAGAAAGAAAAAATATTTATTTGAGATATTATGTATCTCATGTGGGCTCCAAGATTTAGAAACTCATTCATGCATCACACTTTTAGGAGGGACCCTTCCCACAAAATATATAGTTGACAAGAGTGAAATTTTCAAGCCATTTGTACGCTTCATCAAAATATGAAATGGGGAGAACAACTTTAGGATAAATTTTTAAGCTTGTTTGGGTGGGACAACCATTCAATATCACCATCAACCTTTCAACTCCAACAATGACAACTATGGAGGAATGAAAAGCTGGGGCCATTTAAAGAGGTGAAAAATAAAGGTCCTCAGGTTGAGCACATGCAAAAGGACGATAATAAATGCAAACAAAGGATACAATGATCTTATAGAAGGTTGTGGTATGGCATACACATCACAAAGCCAAGAAACCCTAGCAAAGCCCAATTTCGATTGAAATCACCTACATTTTATTTTCTCGTTATATATGTGGGAATATATATATATATTCTCTTCACCTCACATTGTAAAAAAGAAAAATAAATTAAAACTATTCTCTTAAATTTGTAGAAAATTTTATGACTAACACATTCATTGGTTAAAGTACTTTTTGCAACTAAATATCTAGAGATTATTATGTTAGAGAAGCTATTTGGTGCTATTGTTGTGTGGTGTATAGTTCTACCTAGTGATGATACTAATTTAATGCCTCTATTCTATTGGGGTATTTTGAAGATAGAACTCCATATTTAGAGGTTTTACAACATATATTAGTTCAATCCTTTTGATTTTAAATTGTAATACGATGGTGGTTGTAGATGATTTGCATGCCATGAGGATGTTCATTAGAATTTTCAAGTTAGGACCTCTATTTTTAAATTATAATTTCAGAGAAGAAGTCTAATGGGGTAGCCATCTAGAAGGACTATGGTGGAATTCCTTGTGTTAAAAATTTAATAGTAATGTGCTATGGATATTTATTTTTGTAATTTTAAGATATGAATTAAGATTCAAATTATTTTGCACCAAACATAATTATTAGGGGATATCACATTCAAAAAATTGTTTCTTGAGGAACCACCATTTTGTAGGCCATTTATTTCAGGAATAAAATTTTGGTTTAATAACCAAAATTAATTTTAAAACAATATCAAAAACTAATTTATGAATTTATGAAAACTTCTAATGTATTTATAGAAAATTTCTATTCAAAAAAAAGGAAAGGGCACTAATCCCATAAGTTTTAAATAATATAAGGCTAAACAAAGAAGTAACAAGAGCATGCAGTCTCAACCAAACAACAAAAGGCCACATAGGCTCAACATAACAACAAAACTAAAGACACAAAATAATAAAAAACAAGAAACCACAACACCAAAACTAACTAATAAGAATCCAATTATTGACGAGGACTTCCAGGGACTCTTCCCAATCCTTCTTACATTTGGCAGCTCCTTTTTATTATTGTCATCCTTGTTTTGGTTCTCATTGCCTTTGGCCATTTTCTTCTTCCATTTGTTGATTTTAGAGCACGACTAGAAATGGTACCCATGAAAACCTTCTTCATAATTCCCTCAGTAAGCATTATGATTTTTGAAAGGGAAATTTCCATGTATTTCATCTTGTCCAGTATTGGTGTTGGTCTCCAATTTATTTTCCATTTCCTCCACCTTGGCTTGGAGTTTCTTAAGTTCAATTTTATCCTCAAGTCTCTAGTGACATGGACCTTGTCAGACACAGGTCTCCTTTTCACATTTTCCCCATCACTTAATTTATATTGTTAAATTCATTCTTTTGAGCACCTTCACACTACAAGGGATTTAAAAAAAATTGTAACCTTGCTAGGAAAACTCACTCTTTTGAGATCTTAGAAATTCTAAAACATTGACTATTGTTATAGGGGCCTTGTTTCCGACATGCACCTCACATGAAATATTTTCAAGATCAAAAAAATATTTCAATGCAAGCATAATGTCAAGGATTTTTGTTACTATGGTTTTAATACAAACCAATAGGTAAGGCCATTTTTTACCTTACTAAGGCATTGACCCATTTTTTCTTTTGTTTTTCAAACTATTAAATTCAACCTCTATTTTATACAATTTTTTCTTTGTTCATTCAAATTTATACCAGAGAAACAATTAGTTTTAGAATATTGGCTACTTATCTTGTTTTTAGAACAATTAAAATTACTTTTAAAAAATTCTAAAATTCATTCAATCTATGCATTTGTATGTGTAAATAAATACTTTGAGGAGCTTATCTTTTTTGTATTTGTGTAAATGGATCTCAGTAATGGTGCATATAAAAAGTGATGTTATGTATTTTTTTTTAAAGTATGTAGATGAATTTATAAGTTTATAGATTAAAATATAGTATCAAGTTTCATATCATACTTGGTTATTTTCATATTCCCTTCTTCATTCTCAATCACTAAATGCGATTTACTTAATGATACAAATAAATAAAATGCAATTTTACTCTCTAGATCCAAAAAAAATGTAAATTCAACAATAATGGATTATGAAAATATCACATCTTTAATATAAATTTATAACTACCACCAATATATTTACTTTCCTACCTTTTCTTTTAAAGGTTTAAAGATGTTGTTGTGAGTGCTAATAAGAGTGAACCAAATATGTCAAAGGCACATAAACATATTTAAATTAAAAAAAAAACTTTTGTTTGCGGGCTGACAACTACTCTCACGCAACATTCAGTATTCTTTTCCTACTTTATCTCCTTATCTTCAAATGTATGTTCACAAGCTTGAAAAGGCTTTTTTTTTTTTAAGATTTTCTTGTGCTCTTTCATATAGAACTTGAGAAGAAAGAAAATATAATAATATTTTAACATTAACTCAGCAAGGAGTTGACCATGCTTTTTTTCGAAGGGGAGTAAGGAAGGAAGAGTATGGTGAATACGTGGAAATTTGTATAAGATTCAACGAAATTACTAGTGTAGATGATTGTTAATGGTAATGGAATTCCACAATCTTTATGAGGACTTAGAGACAATAAACAAACTACATGCAAAGTGCTAGAAGAATTTACTTAGTTATTATGGGAAACATAAATAGTTTTTGTGCCTACTATATCTTGAATAAATCCTATTAAAAGATAAAAATTTATATTTTGGAGTTCATTTGGTGTACATAAATGAAACCCCCTTCATGTAGATAGTGCTAAATATTGGGATTGTGCTCACATAATGTCAAAAGGTGCATCTCCAATCCATTGAAGCATTACTCTATGTGGTCATAACTTACAGAAAAAGAATCCATAAATTATTGTGAAAGGAATCTCAACTTCAAATAAAGAGATTACCCTAAAGAGACACTGTGTGCAATTGGACTCTTAAGACAACAATTTTGACTACTATATGTAGTGGAATCATTAACATTGCACACACTGCATGTGTATGCAATTTGTCAAATAAATAAAACAAATTAAATAAATAATTGAAGCTTATGTAATCTATTATTAATTATATATATTATGTTATGATATTTTAAATATATTCAAAATTATAGGTCATCCTCCTTGGAGCATGACTAACTACTAAAAGGTGGTCTTACCATTATAATAACCAATGTTAAAATCTCAGCCTAGCACTGCCAAACCTACCACCATTGAATATGTGATTTCATAATTTATAGGTTTGAATATAATTTTTAATTTGAAGGGCTACATAGGTTTTAAGTTTGAATAGGAACACTTAAAAGAAAATAAGTTCATTTTGAAACTTGGGTTTTAATAATTAAATTATGTATTTGAAATCTATTAAAATAATTTATGCATAAAATTGTGAACCTTAAAATATATTTTTTCTTGTGCAAGTACTTAAATATTTGGTCGTTCCAGTCTCTAAAATGGGCATTGATTGCACATTATTTGGAAGAGAAAAACTTGACAATTATGCATAGTTAGACTAGAAGCTATATATATTACATTTTTTTTTATTTGGTTTATGATGAGAATTTGTACACTTGTGTATATTTTAAATTATCAAGCATGGAATTAATCTAACAATAATATTGTATGTCTTTGGACAAAAGAGTTGAAAGATTGCATAAGGTCAAGCTATTAAATGTGAGGAAAACTACATAATATTTTAGTATCCAATCCTTATTAACAATAAATTATATTGATTTAGCTCCTATGTGGAGCTAGATTTTGATTACTATTATTTATTTTTTCTTATGAGATGGTGAGTAGTTGCACATATTTTGGTGTATTAATGACATGCGTGTGTATAAGTTATGATTGGTACTTTAATATATATATATATATATATATATATATTTATATTCAAACAATAATTAGAATATGTTCTATTGATGGATCAAACTATAACAATTACCCTCACAACTATGGCTACATGCTTAGCTATAGGGTCTTTTTCTTGGTATCTTTGAATCATTGTCAATATTAATAAATAAAATACTTTTAAAGTTGCATCTTTTTAATAAAATCATTGAAAATCTCTTAAATTATCACACTCTAAAATAGTTGAAAACTAATCATAATGCTTAAAAAATAATATCAAAAGGTAAATAAACACAAATATAAATGATTGAGAATAAGACTATAAATATTTGTTTGTATAGAACATTTAAAATGGTGCTTTTACTTATTATTTGCTACTTATACAACTTATTTTTGTATTTAATTTTTCAATAAACAAAAATAATTTCTAGGTAGTGAGTGGGGATGAATGTTGATAGGTAAGCCGTCAGCAGGGGTGGGCATTGGATCAATAATCACCTTTTCATTCGTGTTTACTAAATCCCATTTAACATTTGTAACAATGTTGTGGATAAATACAAGAATTACCATTCGTGCAAATTCATTGCCTGGACACATTCTTGGGCCACCTCCAAATGGGACGAATGTGTAAGGTGCGGGCCCATTCCCTTCAAATCTTGATGGATCAAATTTTTCTGGATCTTCAAAATATTCTGCATTTTTATGAGTTGAACTTGTTGTCCAAAATAACTGCAACACATTGACAAAAAACCACTATCTAAGAAATAAAAGACACTAATAACAAACTTTATAAGTAAAAAATTACCAAGAAAACCTCCTTTCACTGAAAAAAAAAACCTATAAATTGTGACAATTATATAAAAAAAAAATTGTAAGAAAGGAATGAAAATTGCAAACAGTTCAAATTCTTTAAGTTGATATCTCAATTTGTTACTATCAAAGGAGGGGAACTCAGATTCCACCAATATCATTCACAGACAAAACTATTAAATAGATAACTTTAACCAGTAGAACCAACTTTTGGTTGATAAAGAAAATTAGAAGGTTTAAAACACTGAAACTCAAAAGAAGCACACCCAATCAATTGGAATCATTCCTATAATTTGGATGGCAAATGGGTGGCCGGGTTAAATATTTCTAAATTATGGCATAGAGAGAATAATGGTGAAGTGGGTTAAGCTCAACTATCTCTTCTAACTATTCATTTAACTGCACCCCATTTTTAGGGAAAAAAGAAAACTGGAGTAGGTAGTCAAATACTTTTATGGTTGTAAAAAGGTAGATGAGTTCTCTCTAATCAACTGCTGTAATACGTAATTAACTAGTTCAGGGCGCGTACCTTCCATCCCTTGGGGATAGTGAAACCAGCATAGGAGATATCTACAATAGCCTTGCGCCAAGTGCCTCCTGCCGGAGGATACAGTCTGAGCGTCTCTTGAGCAGCTCTCCACGTATACTTCATCTTTTGAAGGTCATCCCACTGCAGCACAGGCACCTCATGCCTTGCCTCCTTCTCCCGCTTTATCTCCATTTGCTCTGCACTTTTTACTTAAATCAATAATCCTATCTACACATGTTTAAAAAAACAGGGATGCAGAGGTGTTTAATATATACCTTGAAGAACCTTTTGGTAGCAGTCCGGATTGAGAGCAAGATACCTCAAGAGCATCGTTACAGTGACAACGCTGGTGTCATGCCCAGCCATAAGAAGCAGCATAATGTTATCCTTAATGTCATCGTCTTTCAAAGCATTTCCACGTTCATCGGCGTTGCAAAGTAGAAAGGAAAGCAAGTCCTGCTGTGGCGAAGCGGATCCGCAAGCCAAATCCACTCTCCTCTTCTCAATCACAGTGTGCAAAATTCCGCGGATATGATTACTCCCGACTCTTGCTTTCCGGTACAGAGTCCCTGGAAAATCCAGAGGAATCTGCATCATTCCGTTCAACAGGTCAATAAAATTGCGATACAAATCAGATTGCTGAGGCCCTTCTTCCATGCTGAGGAAAAGAGAACAAGCCACAGCAAACAAGGAACGCTTCGAGAGAGGAAACGCCTTGATTTGGCTTTCCCCAAGCCAGAAACGTTTTAATTGATCACTGATAATGGAGTCCACTCTGCCCACGAATGTTTGCAGAGCTTCTGGCTTTAAGAAAGTATGCAGCAGCTTTCTCAGCTCTTTTGCTTCGTCCCCAACTTTGCTGATTAAAGAATTTCCAAACAACCTGGCAAGAGAAGACGGCCAAGTGCTTTGAACAAGCTTGTTTTCGTTGGAGAAGAGAAAGCGATTTCCACAGGACGGCTGCTTAAAAGATAGCCATTGGGGATCAAAGAGCAAATTTGGGTCTTAAAGGGATATCCTCCATCCATTAGAACTTAATTTCTTCTCATAAATTCTTAGAGATTGCGTTGGCCTTTGGGAGGCTTCGAGTATGAAGTCCTCGCCCAGTAGCGACCCAGCCAAAACTTACTTGGGGAAAATTAGAATTGAACTAAGTGGTTTGCGGAAGGGGGTTTCCCCAAGGAAGGAATGGCAAAACATCAAATCCCCTATGGCTTCTCTTCTACGATCACTATCCATTGTTTCTGTTCCCTAGGGGCAGAGAGATTAATTTCTGAGAATAATAATTTTTATCAATATATCAACAATCATGGTTCTATTGGAGAACTGTTTGCAGTAAAAGAGTCCACGTTCTAAAACAATTGCGTGTCGCGTACTCAAATCCTAATTTCAACTTGGAAGTTACTAGAAATAGAAATATGCTGACTAATAGTTGGGAATTTTTATATGTTTTATAATGTTAGATATTTATTAAAGATGAGTGGTATAAAATGTTTATGATTAAAATTACATGAAATCACATTCTATACATATATATATAGTAAGTATTGCGTAGTCCTCTCATAAATTACAGTGCGTTTAGTAAATTTTTATTTTTTATTAATAATTAGTTTTTCTAATATTTGTTATTGGGTTTGAGGATTATCTCATAATAGGAGTCTCAAACTTGAGACATTAGTTTTTTCACTTTGGAGGGGGTTAAAAAATAGGAACACCTTCAAACAAAGATTATTACTTTGAGCAAAGGTTTCTTTGTTGGAAAGCTTTGTGTCAAACACCTTCAAACGAAAACAACCTTCGTGTGAAGGTATTATTTTATTGATTTTGAAACAATAAAATAACACCTCTTTAAACTAAGGTTAAAAAAAAATCAAAATGAAATGACTAAATATTTTTACTTTATAGGCTTCAAGTTCTAGATGACAGAGAACAATAATTGCTTTCTAAGGTGGTTATACAATACTTGTCTTAAACATACTTTTATCCCTCCATTGCATCACATCACTGCAGAACAAAAGTGCAATACATTGTCCACACTTGTATGGCCTTTGATATTTTATTAGTATTTTTTTATACTAGATGTGATTTTTTATTGATATTTTAAAAATTTGTTTACAAGAATTTTCTAGCTCTTTAAAATGTGAATTGGAAACCCTAAAACATTCTTTTAACTCACAAATGTTGAATTGAAACCATAAACAACTATTTTGAAACCCTAAAATATTCATTTGAAACCGTAAATGTCTATCTTTTAACCCTAAAATATCACATTGAAACCCTAAACAACTATTTTAAAACCCTAAATTATTCAATTGAAACCCTAAATAGCTATTTGTTAACCCTAAAATATAAAATTGAAACCGTAAACAACTAATTTGAAACCATATAGGTATTTTTAACCCTAAAATGCCAAATTGTAACCCTAAACACCTATTTTATATCCCTAAAATATAAAATTCAAACCCAAAATAGCTATTTTCAACCCAAAAATGTTAAATTAAAACCGTAAACAACTATTTTGAAACCCTATAGAGCTATTTTTAACTTGAAAATATCAAATTGAAACTCTATACAACTAGTTTTCAACCCTACAATATCAAATTGAAACCCTATATAACTATTTTTAACCCTAAAATGTTTACTTGAAACCCTTTCTGAAGTTTCTAGATTATAAACCCTAATTTTTTATCGCTCAGGAAACTAGAGTTTCAAAATAAACATTTTAGGTTTCAATTGATACTTTTAAGTGTCATTCAAAATTAGAGTACTGTAAACACATTTTAGAATATCAATCAAAAGCCACATCTAGTATTGAAAAATACCTAGTTTGAAATAGGCATTTTAAGGATTATAATTAAGAGCAAGGGTTTCAAATAGACATTTTAAGGTTTACAATCTAGAAACTAGGGTTTCAGATAGACATTCCTAAATTATGAATTAGTTTTCTCAATTTAAAAATTATAAACTTACTTTTGTGTTGATTGAATGGGATCTATTTACCCTAGGTACCCATATGTTGAACAACATGAGTATTATTAGGGTTATGAGCATTATCCCCTTCATACATCTCAATATCCAAAATTTAGTAGTAAGTCAAGTAGATCCTCTTAAGTGGACAAACCTTGCTAAAATCCCTCATTGTTTTTCTAGAGATGCAAAAGTAAAAATTAAAATTATGCCCGTAATTTCTTCAAATAATCCTTGGTGACGAGCCTTTGCATATTCCTAGTTGCATTGGGTTATACCCTTATTCACCTAGTCCGATGTTTGGTGATGACCCCATGTGTCTTCTTTGCTACTAGGGGCTAGATCATGGAGAAGTGTGTCAAAAAAGTGAAATACAAGAATTCAAGCTAAAGAGATAAAAGACAAAGCTATATTGAAATGATTCGAAGGGCCTATCGAATCCAAAATAATAAAAATTCCTTTGTCAACCTTGAGGTCTCCCAATTATTCCCTCTAGTTGCCTACTCCTAATCCCTATTTGTATGTCCACTATGAGTTATTCTATTTTTATCCCTATGCTAAGATACCCTACTTCCCATTCTATTATTTCCCTTGACTTGAGAAGCACGCCAAACAAAATATCATGTCTCCCTTCATCAATTAATTTCTTAATGCCCATATGATTTAATTCCTCCAATAATACCTTAGAATCTAAATAAAACTATTCTTTCACCATAATTGTATCATCCTAGGAGCAAGTTTAGTGTTTCATCCATGAATGACCCCTTTGGGGCAATGACTAGAATTGTTCATATGTTTCAACCATATCTCAACCATCCAATCAAACTAAAGCCTCAAGCCTCATTAGCAAACTGTCAATTAGTCCTTTCCTACCTAAATATCACTATTTTCCATGGTCCTCATACCATTTATTTATATTATCTTTCAACCATTATTGGGAACGAGTCCTATGATATTCTCCTACTCATTAATTTTTTTTTTGTTTGGTAAATCACTGCTAAGGGGCAACACCCTACGCTTTTGACTGGAGCTATGAACTAGTGAGGCCACATACGGGGGACCTCATCCCTAATATCTCCATTTCTCCCCCTCTCCTCCCTCCTTCCACCTTGGCACCTTTAACCTTCGTACCCCCTCCATCTGCTACTCCACCATCATTACTCCTCCCGCCATCTGTTGGGTGCATGTACCCACCGATTCTACCACCCAACCTACCACCAGCTTGACCCTCTGACCCTCTGTGATCTCTCTCTGCCTCAGCTCCACCTTCGTTGACCCCGCAACAATGCTCGACACTTGCACCAACGAGCATTCCCACAAACCACCAGTGGGATTCAAACCTTGGGTAGCCCAACTGCTACCCTTGCAACTTAACCGTTGCACTGTAGGGTTAACCCTCTCCTACTAATTTTATTTTATCATGAAATGAATTAAGGGAATAATATTTAGCTTCCCTTGTGATCCTCTTTTGTTAACTTGCATTTGCCCCATCTTTTAATTTTTGTTGCTATTTAGAGCTTCCCACTTGATCATGTTTCCTAATTATCTATTATCAAATTTCCATTTGTATGTCATAACCATAATTCCCATATATTTTTATGTAGTGAATCTCATTAGTTGTTTCATAAAAATAGTGTTAAAAGTTTCAATAATATATGTCATCTATCCGGGTTACACATGTACATACATACATATATCGATATACAAACATATATATGCATAGTTACATATTTTTTTTTACCATTACAAAGTAGTTGTAAAATAGGATTTTGTTTTGATATTTTAGGTTAAAAATAGACGCTATGTATGTATAGTATGTACACATGTACATACATTTATATTTATGTCGAGAAAATGTGCTACTAGACATTATAACAACTTGACATGCATGGACATGTATATGGATATTTATATAGTATGTATGTACGTGTATGTGTCTATGTGTGTATGTATGTATGTATGTATATAAATATATACATACATGTATATGTAATGTCTATTTTTGACCCTTAATATTACATCAAATTGAAACACTAAACAACTATTTTGAATGTGCAACACAAATATGGATAATTCACTTTTTAGAGATACAAATAGGGCATCAGATTGCACTTAATTTTAGATGACCTACAACTACTAGTGTTATTATCAAATTGTGAGGAAGATATTGGATATTTAGTTCATTAGATGTTCATTAGAGTGTTATAGTGCTTATTCTAGTGTGACTTTAGTAACTAGTCTTACCTATACATGAGAAATAGTTTCTACTGATGTTTCGTTGAGCACAATCCAATAAAATGTGACACAAGAAATTATTGAAAGGGATTTATTTCCTTAGTATGCTCCCAAAACTAGTGTTAGGGAAATCAAGTGACCAAATGTGTATTCCCTCATATGACACCATTGATTTACCCTAGATAAATCTTGTTGCTCTTGCTTGTTATCCTTATAATGACCAAATTCCGTTATATTTTATACAACAGTTGTATGATAAGTTTCATTTAGGCCTCAACATCAATTATTTATATTTTACTCCACATTTGGGCTAGGTTATGATATGGCATGTTTTAGGGATGTATATCATCATGTAAATCAACAACCTCCTACTTATAGGAGCTTGGAATAGTAAAAGGATGCATGTATATATTTGTCCCTTAGTAATATTAGTGATCATGTCGTCATTGCTTTCCCAAAGGGGACCAATTGTTAGTATATTGCTAAGATTGTTGTCCAGAATTAGATGATATCTACAATCATGTGGGATAGTACTTGATGAGGCATCTACACAAGTCATATCCTCACCTAGATCCCTATCATGTCACATGTATCTCATCTCTAAAGGATCTAGACCATATTATAGATGATGGTCATAATCAAAGTCCAACATGTTTTTTTAAGACTTGATGGGGGCATATCAAGTGACATCATCATAGTTGGGCATCCCTCTATTAGATGTTAGTTTATATGCGGGTTGAATCCTTGTAAATTAAAAGAGTCTAGAAATTGACTCATAACATTATGATACACATCTTGGAGATCCTCTAGTGGGCCATATGAGACATACTAGAGCAACACAAGCTGCATATATTGACCATTATATTGCTCCATAGGCACTTGATTTACTTGAGCATGTTGTAGGGGGTATGGGTGTTGTAGTTCATATTATTTCTTCAGGATTGATGTCATAAAGCCTTCATAATCCATTGCAAGTTCATTAGTACAATTTTTTGGGGACAAGAGAACTTCGAATGAGTTAATTGATTCCATCATTGCAATTAGAGAGGGTGATATTAAGAGTCTTGGTATATTGACATAGGTATATAATTTTTAAATTTTTAAGTTATATTTATCCCATAAAATTTAAAGCATATGCTTGTAGTCCTACAAAAATAAATTGTATTTGATATTGATATATTTTTTTATATGTATTTGTAGCTCAGGCTAATAGGTGATACTGCTAGTTTGAGGGTAGGGTGTGTATGCACACATGCTTCACTCGATGACAATGGGTGAGGGATTTAATTATCAAATAAAATTCATATATATATATATATTATAATAAATAGTACATTTTTGTAGGGCTTTATGCATTTAGAAGAGAAGGATTCTCACTTCAAGGGTCCTCGACTAGGACCTAACATTTGTATGGATATTTATGTACATATGTACATAGAAATTTATATTTGACATGTGTGTGGACATTTATATTTGACATACATGTGTATGGACATTTATATTTGACATGTGTGTATGGAGATGTGTAGGAAAATTTATGTTTATGGTTATGGAAATTCAAGGACATGTATATGGACATTTATATTTGACATGTGTATGGAAATTATAGTCATGTTTTCACCTAAGATCCTATTTGGGTAAGTGAATGGATTTGTGACACAAAAAAGGCTCTTAAGATGCCACTTTTTTTCTTTTTTTTTTGAAATCAACAAAATTTGATTTGCACGAGAAAATGAAGATAGTTACGCTCAAAATTTCAAGATGTAGCAAGAACAAGAGTTGAAGCGCTCCAAGTCTAGTTTCTAAACTACTAATTCTTTTTGAAATTAATGAAGATTAAGGGTCTCAAAAATGGGGGCGGGGGGACAGGTCCCGTTTTGATAAAAAAATAGTATAGTGTCTGAAGCCCCCCCCCTTTTTCATTAATTTTTTTTTAGAATTTCAAAAATCTGAATGGTGAGAAATTAGTTAACACCATGTAGTTTAACCTCCTTCTCACTAATTTTTTTAATGAATATATAATATCTTATGAATTTCA
>VDFB02140757.1:0-33916 GCA_007258455.2 Sequoia sempervirens | reverse complement strand
AAATAAATAAATAGTTGTTCTCTTATTCTACAATTTTTTACGTTTTTTAAAAAACCCGATTTTTTCCTGAATTTTTCAAAAAATGTTATACTTTTGGTTTGCCAATTGTTGCTGCTATGCTCAAAAGTATATAAGTAAGCAACAATTATTAAAAAATAAGTAAAGACTAATTTTTGTCACCCAGAGGTGAATCTCCCTCCAATAGCTAGTGCAAAACAAAAGAGCCTCCCACTTGCTTGATTATAATTTTGCAACTCCTAAACAATCAAGTCCCTCACCTCAACTTCAAGTGTCATCCTCTCAATCCATGTTGAGAGACCATCTATAGCCTCCCCATTCATATTTCTAAAATTGTATGAGAAGAGAAACTTGGGGTTGAGGTAGTACCTTATTGCATGAACGAGTTGGTGGAGTTGATTTTTCCACCTCCAATCAATGATCTCCCAAATGGAATCAATTTTTTCTCTATCTACCCTATAGTGGTTTTGGACAGACTCCTTTGCCCCATTCATGACCTCATAAATGTATCATGTCAAGCTTTGCTCCCCATACACCATGCACAAAAACCTCACCAAAGGCTCTAACACCTACAAACAAATTCAAGCTACAATTAAAATAAATACTTGAAAAAATTAAAATTAAAGGATTCAATTTGAAATTTAATTTGAAGTTTGAAGTAGCATTGATGGTATTTGTAGCTCTCTTCAATAAGACATCATCAAAATGTGTCTTTACAACTCTTCGTCCATCAACCTTCTCTGAATACAATGAATCTAACCATGCTTGACACAAAAACATCTATTTCAAAGGCATCAACAAACTACAAATGCTTTGCAACAAGAGGAAGTTATTTGCAAACCTTGTCTCAACCACTTGCACAAGCTATTTCCTATCAGTGTATTTTGTGACATTCCTAGCTTCTTCCACAACCAATCTCACCCTATCAATTTTGTCTTATGTCCTCTTAAAGAAAGTGAAAGCAATGTGTAGCAAAAAGGATCCCAAAAAATGATGCATGCCTCTCTTGAACCAATCATTTTGCTACTACATATATTGTTGCATCATCTTCTACACGATCTCCTCCAACATCAAACTCTTTTTTTTTGGCATTCCTTATTGCATTGTTATTCCAAAATTGATTTTGCATTTGTGACAACATTCTGAAGCAACTACCCACTCAAGTCATGTAGAAAAAGAACCTTGTACCCATTCCTTGCAATTGTCAATGTTGTAACCAAATACTCTTACAATCGGCTCTTCGCCATGTTGAAAGAAGCTTCTAGTAGTACCAAAAATGAATGCATGCCTTATTTGTTTCATTATGCATCTCCTTGTTCCACATTAACCCTTGAACTGAAGGTTGCATTCCAAGTATGTTTTGAGGTAAAGAAAAGCCCTATGACTTGGCTCTACTTGAGCTAGACAAGGTAGATGTATCGCAAATGCATCGACCACAACTAAAGCCAACATCTCTATCATATCCACCTATGTTTTCTATGGCTATGTTTGCCCTCATGTGCTCTATTTTTTTCTGATCCAATGCTAGGGTTGACTAAATCTCTCATCAAACCTCATGTGTGGCATTGGGACACAGTTTTGTGTCATGGAAAGTTATATATGCGAATTGGTACTTGAGGTGATTAATGCCTCCAAAAACTCTCATCCAACAATAGCTGAAAACAACAATTCTCAAGTTGGGTGCTACTATACCATGCTTTCAAGCAACATCCATATGGCTTTGACCTTCAATGGTGGGTTGTCTTCCACTTCTTGATGTTGATGGCATTGTATGCTAACCTAACATTCACAAAATCATTAAAAAATAAAAATAAATAAATGCAACATGTTTAGGCAGAAAAAAACAAAGGTTAAATTTTAAAAATAATAATTTGAACCCAAAAGAATTGAAACATAAAATTCAATTCAAACATAATTGAATATCAAAAGCATTAAATTATTTAAGCAAAATAATGTTTTTTTACCCTAAACCCTAAATCGTACCTAGAAAAAATTAATAAGTGAAAGCTTAAGTCACCATTGAAACCTATACAACTTGAATTCAATGCTTTTAAAACATGTCTAAAAACCCAAATCTAACATTTTGGAAAGAAATTATATTCTTCCAATGCTTTAATGAATGAAAAGAATTATGACTTGGAATCCCAAAATTGCACAAATTCGCTCCTCAAATTTGCTTCAAAATTGCTTGAAACAAATGAGAAAATGGCATGGAAAAATATGCTTTAATAGACCAAAAAACAATGGATTTCAATGTATTTTCCACATACTTTTGGCCGCATATATCTACAAGCCACATTTGGCAATTTGCATCACAAACTCACATTTTCCACAAGTCACAATTTAAACCTAAGTAAAACATTTACCAAAATTGCACACAAGTATTCGTCAAGTCTAGGAGTACTTGGCGAGTTTTAAAACTATGATTCCACTAGTGGTGATCTTAAATACAGTTCCACATTCTATATTAAGACAACTCATCAACCCCTAACTACACTAACCTAGCTTTAGAAAACAAAACCTAAGAAACCAAGGTTTTTGCATGCCATATGTTGGCTACTCCATAGCCTAACTACTGACAATGAAGTTAATAGCATAACAAAGGATTTGCGGTGTGACAATAATTGAAATGAAAGTCAAATGTTACATTGCATCAACCATCTATCCACTCCAGCTGCAGCCTGCCCATCCAAATTTAATGCAAAAAGCAGGGAAGATATGGTTGCAATGGGCAAATTTAGTCATATAGGCAGCCCTTTTTGTGTGTGATACATAAAAGCCATCCTTTGTTTCATCCCAAAGACTGAAAATACAAAAAGAAACAGCTAAGTCCTTTCTTTAAATGCACGGATTCAAATTTAGCTAGAAAACATCCATTGCCCTTTTATGGAATGTCAAGCTTCCAAGGATAAAATCTGCACCAGAAACAGCAAAAATGGACCAGATTCCTGTGCCAATGCATGTCATGGTTAAAACTTGCAGCTTTCCTTGTAGTAATACTGTAATATGAAATATCTGTGCCAACTGCCAAGCATGTCTTATATCACCACACAAACTCCTGAAAAAAAATACTCAACAAATGCTTTTGGTTTGCAAACTCATTCTATATCCCTTACAAATACAAAAATAGACATTTATACAAATTTATAGATTCAAGATTTTTTGCTGAGTGAACTCATCTGTAGCATATATTATACTTTCAATTTTCATTCTTACAAAACAGAGAAGAATATAACATTTTATAGTTCCATAGCTTTGAAAATCTACAACTTCTGTGCTCTTATGGATACAACAAAAAGAAAAATATTAAAGAGAGGTACAAAAAAAGTGCAACTGAAAGAACACTATAACCTTTTGAAGAAGTGCAGGCATCTGACTACAGATAAAGAAGGCATGATGCAACCATCCAATCACAAATGACCTCAGGTTTTCAGAAGAACTGCAGCACTGGGTCCTGTAAAAACTTAAAGGTGAGAAACAACTAACTTAAAACATCTACTAAAGTTCCTATATGCAGATATTTCATATTTGAACTAGAGCATACACAACGAAGGCTTTTTGTCTATAGGAATCAGAATATACAATAAAAAGTCAATGATCTTACCACGATAATGCAGGGAGATTTTTCTTTAGTGAAAACCAACTGATGTGGTACAGCAATGCTGCACGTTCAATAAGCAATATATCTAAAGGAATTCTCCATCCAGGGCATTTTTGCTGGCAATGATGATCATTAACGAAAGAGCATAGACAGGGTAACCCATTGACATTAAAAAATAGCAGAGAAATATTCTGTAAAATGATCTCATATGCCTTGTGAAATTCTCTAGATGTCTCATGGCATTTGCCTGCTCAGCATGAACCAAAACCTTTGGTCTTAGAAACAAGTTACAGATAAATGAAAGCAACTCAAATAAAATTTATTAAATAAATCAGTTTTGTATGCCAAGACCACCTATTTGAAGCAGAAGTCTAGACATCAGGCTTCTCGTATGGCATTCCAAAGTAAAAGCAATAAGCTCCCATATTGATTCTGTTTTATTTCTTTTGCTCACAGAAGGATCACATTCATTCTGGTGCAATGTTTCCCAAGAACCATTAATAGATGCATCAAAGGAAGCAGTTTGAGACTTCTGTGTTTCTTTACATCCTGAATACAAAGTTGTATCAGCTTCATCATTTAAAAGTTAGTGTCACAAATCTACTTGTTTATCCTGAATTTTCAGATAGTCACAGATTATGTATCATCCATAGATCAATCATACTTACTTCTAGATTTTGAATGATACTCTGTCCTCCTACAAGCACTCTCAGAGCCCTTATGATAAGCCTTCACTCCCAGACTGGATTCATTTAAGTGCACATTTGTCAAAGACATTTTTTCTTTCTGACTTGCTCCTCTATTCTCCTTCATACCATTGCTAGCATAAGCAAGAGGATCTCCAAAGAGTGGCTTTCTCATTTCCTTACATAATTTATTAACATCTTGACCAAAATCATCCTCTAACAGCACAGTATCTACACCGAATGAAAATATTTTGCTCTTTGAGATTCTGGTGGAATATCCTAGCTTGGGATTGGATTCTACATTCCCTTCCTCACTGGCCTGAGAATTGCTGCCACAACATTTTGTATGCATCTTTATATCAAGAGGCATATCATCAGAGTATTTTCTTCCAATATCATGCAGCTTTTCTTTTGCTGACATGTAAATATCAAAAGCAGAAGTCAAATCCCTGTAAAAATTTACATTTTTGCTCCCCCTGGGACATCTTCGTACAAAGTCCCCTATGCGCATTTCAAGCGTAGCCTCTATAGTTACTTTGCAAAGCTTACACACATGTTTCACATCAGGTCGACAAAATACATTCATTGCATCCTGAAATCTCTTTTCAGCTATCTCCCATTTGTGAAGCTTTCGATATATCTCACCTGGAAAAACCCTTAGAATATCTTAAACTAACCAAGGGTATCTGCATACCCTAAATGAAATATATAGCAAACCTCTAAAAATAAATAGATACCTAAACACGATCCAAAAGCAGCCTGAACAAGTGGTAGATCTTGAGCATTTGAAATATTCAAACCTTCGTGAAAGACATATTCAGCTTCAGTTGCAGCCCCCACCATTTCATATACAACTCCCACCTAGCATTTAGTTGGATTCAAATATAACATAAATGAAAGTTCTCAATCTTGCAAACAAACTGTGCTAGTATGCAAACTGAGAAAATTATTTCAAAGCCTTATATTAAGAATATAGAACATAGCAACAACCCACTGATTAACAGCTTAAAGGCTAATGCTCAAACCTGCATTAGACTTTCCAAATAATTTCCAAGAACAATCCATTGACTCATCCCACACTCCTGCTGCTTTCTATTATCAGAAAAATTTGGCCAGACATTTGTCGCAACTGATCCTCGTGCCTCCAAAGAAAAGCCTTCCATTATATTTAAATATGACTTCTGTTCATCATCACTGTTACATGCAAACTGAACTGCCTTCTTTTCCAGAAATTTGAAACTTCTCTGCAATTGTTTTCTTCTTATGAGAAGGGCTTCTTTGGAATATTTGAGAGCCTGCATTAAGCCTTGAGTTAGGAAAACTATATAATATCTTTTCAAGACTTGGAGAATGTAAAAAAGCTTGTGTTAGGAAAAGTAATTTATAAATTAAAATATCCTAAAAACCATTTACACTTCTGTTATAGCTTTCCACCTTTGGTGAGAAGTGAAGTATAAAACCTACCTTAATATTTTAGCCTCCATACATATTTGAGAGTAAGAACATCTAGAATTCAGACTCTTGTGTATATATCAAAGTTGGAGCATAAAACAGATTGCTTGTTTACTAAAGCATAAACAGATCGCTTGAATACATCGTAATTGAAGCATAAAACAGATCGCTTGTTTACTAAAGGATAAATAGATCGCTTGAATACATCGTAGTTGGAGCATAAACAGATTGCTTGTTTACTAAAGCGATATCCTTCAAGAAAACTAAACAAATAATAACAAATGTCAATGATCGAAAAAAAGGGAGACATGATAAAGAGAAACGGTTCATGAAATGATGCTCTAATCGACTTCATAAAAGATAACAAACTGTTGATGATATTTGAAAAGGCACGATTTAAAATACTGAAGTGATGTGATTTTTCTAAGAAAGGAGATGCGATTTTTCTGAAGTAACATGATTTAGTTCTTGAAAAAGAACGATTTGTTTTAAAAGCAGATTTATTAAAAAGTAATCATGATAAAAAAGGCAGTGATTCATGGAATGGTGCGATTAATTTAGTAAAGCAAATATCAAAAGACTGATTTAAAGAAGTACGTTTTATGAAGAGAAGCGCTTCACCTTTAATTGTGTGATTTAGTTTATGAGGTGATACAATTTATGTTTATTAAAATCTGAAGTGGTGCGATTTAAGTTTCCTTTTGATAAAGACAAACCAAGGAAGATCTGAGATGATACAATTATTTTGAGAAGTGGTCATTTACAAAAGGTGCGATCTTAAATAAGACAAAATTACATAAAGGACAAAATTAAAGAAAAGACAAAAACTCAGATTAATTTTATGAAGAGGCACAATGCATAAAATATGAAAGGATGCAAGTTTAAAAGATGCATCTTTTATCAAAGGTTGCTAAGTTGGGCAACATATATAATCAGCATTCAAGTCAGATTTGTGTGTAGATGTGTGGAGAATGAGAGTATAAAATCAGATCAGAAAAAAAATTCTCTTGTGTAAGCCTTGAAGTGATAGCAAATATCACAAAGAAGAATAGAAGATTGATGAGAGGTGCAGATCTGTTTGAAGACAGTGTTCTACCTTCATAATTTCAGTCTAAATCAAGGTTGGTGCCTTGTCTTAAAATGACTTGTGAAGGTGTGAGAAGCTTTGAGTTCTATGGTCATCAACAGCCTATGGAGTGTATGGAGGCAATCAAACACAAAAGAGCCCAAAAAGTAAAAGCGTTGATCCTAGATGATGAGTGATGGGCGTGTGTGGATTATGTTTCGAATTTCACGGAGCCCATCATGAGCATGATTAGGTATGTTGATACCGATTGCCTATGTTTGGGTGAAATTTATGATCCCTAAGAGCAATAATAGACGCTAAGGACATCACCAAACAGAAACATTTTTCAAAATTGTCCAACAGATTATTGTTGACCATTGGAACAAGATGACTACCCCTTTAAATCTCTTAGCATTTGTTGTCGCCAAAGTATTATAGCAAAGAGGTATTTTCATTGCCGAGGAGGCTGCCACCATATAGGGATGGAGAGGTTGTTGTTGGCTATAAAGCTGTATTTAGAAAGATATTTTCAGATGAAGATATCCAAACTATTGCCTTGAGTGAGTTTGGCCACTTCATTCTTCAAACATCATGACGTTTCCACTCTTCTAAACAAATATAGGAAAAGTGCTGATGAGTGGTAGTATCTACATGGTTAAGGCTCCATTTACTTGCAGCCTCTTGCAATTAAATTACTCTCCCAAGTATGTATCTTTTTGTTTGTTTATTTTCTCGCTTTTGATTCAATGTTATTATATTATTTATTACATTTTTATTTTACAATAATATAGTTTTATAATTTATGTTTAAAGTTTTGAATTTATAAAATTAAATATTAAATGTTGTATGCAAACTCAACAGGTTGCAAGTTCTTCATCAACTGAGCGGAATTGGAGTATATACTCCATCCACTCTGTCAAGCACAACCATTTGAGTGCAAAAAAGGCGAAGGATTTGGTCTCTATACACTCCACCCTTCGTCTCTTGTCACGTAAGAAACTTGAATACAATGAGGGTGGGACAAAGAATTGGGATCTAACCCCCTGAGTATGCTGATTTAGATGCTACAGTTGCTGCACTCGTACCAGAACCAGTAGCTTAGTGTATTTGGATATCATTGTGCAGTGTTTTTCAATTGCTCTGCTGAATTTGTGCCCAACAATGTTACATCACACTGACAATTCCTTTCACTTTTGATTAAATTTACAAACTTACAACCTAAAATGATTTATGAAAAGTGAAAGCTTTTCTTGGGCATTTTCTTTTGAATTTTTTTATGAACCAGTCATGCAGCATTATTCTGCCCACACTCAACCTAGGGTACAATAAAACATTTTGACCACTTAGCAAACACAAACAAGTAATAAGTTGTTGAAAAATGGTACCTCTGAAAGCTTTCCATTTGTACGACACTTTTCAGACAATATATAGAACATAGTTGATGTAACAAATGCAGATTGAGTTGATTTCTGACCCTGTAAAAGGCCAAATAAGAACAGAATCAGACACAAAATATACTCCTAAGCAGAAGAGCATTCCTAATCGCACCACAAGCACCTCTTAGCTAAATGATAAAAATCTCACGTTTGAAGCAAGAGTTAGCACCCTATCCTTCAAAAGTTCAATTGTACTGAAAGATCTAAGGGATGAATTTGTTGAACAATCTCTATCTGCTTGAACTTCAATAAACATGTCACACATCAGCTTTTGTTGAAACTCTAGGAGAGAACCAGGATGATCTTTGAGAGAATTTTTCCAGAAGTTTAGAGAGTTGATAGCATTTCCAACTTTGTGAATTAAAGTCGAGAAAATGTTTGCAGAAAATGGTATGCAGCAAAGAGTATGGTTAAGCCTGCTTTCTCTCCATAAGAGAGCACAACATTCCTCAGGGCTGATTTTCTTCAAAGCAGTAAGAATATGTAGAATCATTTCTTGCACCTCAGACTGAAGAGAAATAAAACCCTGAAGTCATCCAAATAAATTATCAGTAAGGACATCAATAATATAAACTATTATAAGCTACCACACTAGTAAATCCCATTGACCCCAGAAATAAAATACAGTGATGGACATGCAACTGCTCCTAGATATATAAAATACAAAAAAAGAAATGAAAGAGTGCACTGGTAGAACTCGCCTTCAAAGCTAGTAGCTGAGACATATTAAGCAATAAAGGAACTGATGTGTCAAACAACCAATCCTTTTGTTCCTTGTTTAAGTCCAGCAATTCAGAACTATATATGCAAGACCACAATTTCATAGCAGAGCTAATATCATCAAGGATCACCTGCTTCAGGTAAAAATAACAGTAAGGTATTCCAAGAATTCAAACATAAGAAATTTTAAAATAAGAGAACAAAGAAATTATTGACTAATAGTTTCGGAACATACTATTAGCCATACAAAATGAACAGATTCTATAATTAAATGCAATTATGATGGAAGAATACATTATAACTATTATAATCAATACAACAGTTATCTTTGGGATAGGTGTAACCTGTGAGTCCGAATTCAGTTCTTGAACACAAAATGCATGAACACAGTAAGTAATAGCAAGCTGATGGCGCACACAATCCATGTGATAACTTTTACCAGAAGGACAAAAGTTTTCATCTAGATCTTCTCTCTGTTATAGAATTTACAGTTTTAGTCAAAACAAAATTTCATACTTCACTTATTTGAGCAATGAACTTTATGACAATTAGCAATGTTGTATAAGATCTGGGGAGAAAGCCTCACCAAGAGAAAAATGGCTTCTGATAAACAGTCTATGCATTTATCTAAACCATCAGATCCAATCAGTCTTGCAGCTTTACATTGCTCCAGAAGAACCCTTGATCGTTCTAAAGAAAATTCCTTGGCAACATAGACATCCTCCAGTAGCAATTTAATTATTCTTTTTTGTATCAATCTTGAAAGCTCTGTTTCTATGTTAGCATAAGCAAGGAGCTCCTGTCAAGACAACAACCTTGCACTAGTTTACATCAATACACAAATACAACGATATGATATAAGAAAAGAACTGAGAAGAATCATAAAAAGTACGTTGAAAGGGTCACCTCCTCTAACAATATGCCTAAGGTTTCCGCACGCCACACGGAAGAACTATCAGTCAAAAGCTTGTACAGTGTAAGGTCCTCAACTGAAACTTCATTCATATCCATATCCTTACAATCTGCAGACACTATCTGAATAGATACGCCATTAAATTTAAGAGAATGCAATAAGACATAAAAGCCTCTAAACTCACTCTATATATTTTCTCCAATATCGTACCTTGACCCAGTGCTTTACAAGAGCACGCCGACTATTCAAGCTTGACAACCTTGAATCAGCACTGGACCACTGTGCTAAAAAATCTGTTATTATTTCTCTTGTTACCAGACTCCCACCCCTGTGGAGAACATCAACTAAGACAACACTTTTGCCACAAGCATCAGAAACCAACTCAGATATGCTCTCACTTGAGCTAGTGCCACATTCAGATTCAACACAGTCATCCAACGATCCGTTCAAAACAAAAGAAATCCTTCTCCATGCAGCTGTATAAGCCAGCTTTAAAGGATTGCATGCCTACAAATGAGAATATAATCAAACAAAATTCCAAAAAAGATTGAATCACTGATTCTGATTTAAAGGTGATAGTAAACTAATATTAAAATGTGATCATCTGATTAACATACAGTATATCAACTTTTCCAAAGTGATCATATTAGTTGATTCAGAACAAAGTGATAGATGGATAATTAATTAATTATTCAGATTGCAATACTCCAAATATAATACAAAAAAGACAATAAAGAGAAACAAACAACTTTCAACAGGACCTATCTGCTTTACCAAATCAAATTGCTTATTGTTGAACATCCGCACACCAATATTGTATGTACAGGAAATCAGCAACTTTAACTCCTGGCCCTGAACCAAACCTCCAGAAATAAGAGTATTTATGATCTCAAAACTTTCCTGCATAGTACAATCAAGCAACAAAATTTTATTAGTCACTAAATATCATTAAACAAATGCTCTTAAAATCTTTAGCATTATAAAGACTTTGTATTTGCATGGAGGTAAGTGGAGTTATGACCCTAACCTGAGAACATTTTTGACATCTGAGAGCCAACTTCAAAGCCGCTGTTGAAGCACGTACTACAGTCTGGCAGCCCCTACGAAGTTCCTTCTTTTCCTCCAATGGAATAAAATCGCTCCTGCAATAAAACAGTATAGCTTCACTTAACAGTAGAATTGCCAACCAATTTGAATTTCATTCAGCAAGAACTTATATTAAAAGGATAGTGGCACAGAGGATCATAAGATCACATCAACAGATTACCCGAGGACAGCAACAAATATACGGGGAAAAATAAGAAAAGCTTGTTCCAATGAAGAAAACCAAGCAGAAGGTCTACAGGTCACAGTGTTTGCTACAAAAAAGTCCCATTCTTCCTGTACATGTTGAGCAGATACCTTCCAGAGGAACTCCAGTGCCCTAAAAATACTAATCAATGATCTGCCTGTCCGAATATGATCATGGTTGCTTAATGCAGCATTAGATTTAATACTGCAAGATTTCACCTTATATCCATGTTTCCCACATTCTAAATCAACAGATGATCTCTGAAATTCCTCAACCATATTCTGAAGCATTTGAACTAAATTAGACAGGAGTTTGTTATCATCATTTTCTTCACAGGATTGTACTTCTGATATTTCACAGTCAATATAATCAACCCCATCATTGCATAAACCTGAGACTTGAAAATCTTTAAATCCCATTCCAACACCATAAATATGTAAAACTGCAGGAAAAGGGAATGATAATCCCTGGTAGACAATGAACAATACAGATATCATTTACGACTTGAAATAACAATTAATATAAAGGTATAACAAAAATCAAAATTGAGTTTTGAAATTTCTTATATATGCCATGAAACAGATTAGTAGTTGATGGAAGGAAAGCATTAGCATACATGCCCGCAGGTATTGGCAACTGCATGTAGAAACTGCTGAGCATCCTTACTCAGCTTGGAACTTGTTTCACAGTGGTGACAATAAAATTCAACAACATTAATAATTTCTTTCTCACCATAAATCTGCCACTGCTGTACATAAGATCCAATAATGTGTTAGTTAATAACAAGAGAAAGCTTTAAATAACAAGTATCCATTATAACTAAGTTCTCATTTCAATTTTGTAAGACAACAAGAAAATACATTACTTTTGCTTTCTTAAATACACCATAGATATTAGTCAAAAAATATAATATGAAACAAGCGTCAAACAAAAACATTTAAATGCAATAACAAAATGAGTCTATATTTATGTTGTCAAAGAAGTAAACAGAACAAATATTTACAGGATCCCATTTCTTGGGAATTAATCAAGAGACCAGGTACCACCTGGGAGTTATTATACAAAGATAAGAACAATAACATCACGCATTAACAATACACCAATAAACTATCCCTGCAACTTATAACTTGATAGAGATTCACTAAGCAAGCAACTTCATTGACAAATTTGACTGGAAATATTTCAAAATCAAATGATCCTGTTTGCTTATAATTGCTATGCAAGAAACGGTTTCAAAGAATGAGAGACATGATGTCAACATAAAAATGGCACTTTTTGCATCATTCCTGTTTGGTTGTTTTACCAATAGCAACCAACATCTCTCAAAAATAGATTTCCTGATTTTCAGACATGAATAACTAGAGGAAGCCATTTCATAAGCTCCAAATAATACTATTTGGCCTCGTACATGCACCACATGTTATAATTCACCATTCTCTGTTTCCCATCAGCATTATGCAAATCTTCACCGAAGAGTTCCACTACAAATATCCTATTCCTAGGATAGGCATTTTGTACTTCTGTTTGCATACAGCAATAAAACAATATTTGGGTTCTCATTTCATTTATAATGTTTGCATCCTTTGTTATATTATCAAAGAAATAAGTGACAACTGACAGCCACAAGAGTTCATATTTTCGAGCTCCTAAAACCATAAAGGCTAATATTCAAGTCTTTGGTCCACAAGGCAAAGTGTCTGCATCCTCTGTCAAGACAAATTTATACCACTCTGACTTGCAAAACAAACTCTTTTTTGAGAACCTCCAGTTCTCAAATTTTAAGGCGATGAATTCATCATTGATGACCCGTCTGATACATTTTCTCTAAAAAGCCATTGCCACTGATCTTATAGTGTGCCATAGACTTTTAAAATACTCTTTCATCACCAGAGTATCACCAAACTGGCTTGTACCAGGAAAAACAAGGTACTAATCTCATAGCTAAAACAAGGCCCAAAACATGACTGACTGATTATTGTTTTTGACATCGAAAATGAGTTTGTATGCCCATTTTATTTGTTCCTGCTTCAACTGCCACACTCTAGTGGTATGTTAACAATCCGAGAACTTTGTATTGAACTTTGTATTGAAATAAGCTCAAAGAATTCCACAATCTCTAAAATCTCAACTTCCCAATTCTTCTTTAGCAGAAGATCTATGGGGGTTTGTTACCTAATTCTATATTAAAGATGCTTAGTTTACAGTTGTAGGAATCCCCACTAGTTCACTTCTAGTCTTTCAAGTGTTATGATGGGTCTTGAATTTCAAGCTTGGAAAGACAAGCATCATGTATTATTTTGCAGAACTTCCTGCTTGGTTGGCTAATCAGCAACAGTCAACCAAAGTGCTCAGCTTATATCCCTTGAAGTGTCCCTAGCTCAATTTTTTCATTGTTCTGCATATCTCTCTAACAGAAGAAGCCTCACACGCTAATCTTTCCTCAAACAAAACAAGGTTAAACATTCCTATTGCTTGATGAAGGGAAGGAAAGATCTAAATAGGTTTAGAAGCAATTTTTCATCCGTTTCTCAGACCACCAAAATCCAAATGAAGCTATTCAGATTTTTTTGTGAATTTCTCTAAATTCTCTTAAGTATTTATGAACCAGACAATAAAATGTGCATCTGTCTAATTTCTACTGTCTCTGACCATGACACACCATAGCAGCAAAAATCTTTTGTCGTAAAAATCAGCAAATTAAGATTTTTTCAAAAAATATAGAAAATACAAAACAAATGAAAAAAAACATTTTTAAATTTAAAGGCATTTTATTAGCATAGAGATCTAAAGAACAAATAAAAATGAGACCAGGGGTCTGGAGGCGGCAGCCCCCAACAAGGTTAAGGGGCAGTGCCCCTTGCTAGTTCCAAGGATTGCAATACAAAGCACGATCAAGGTGTGGAGCACCTGCCACCAAGCCCAAATTAAAGCATTTGAAACCAAACAGACCTTTATGGCGAATGCCATTTTTCATAATTTTATCACTTTTAAGTTTTAACCAACCTCCAAGACTCCTCCAAACCTTTCAAAAAATGCCTAACTTTCTTGCCTCTACTATCCCTTATTTTGCTTAAGGGATGCAAGAATTACCTAAGGTATGCTGCTTCATCACATGAACATGGGGCTACCAAAAGTGAGTGAAATCCCTGAACATTTCAGCATTTTAATCACAAATAATGAATATAAATGTCATGGGAAAATAAAAATATTCCCACTTGTTTTATCCATAACAGAACAAAACAAATGATGATGCTAAAGCTTTAATGAAGTCTCTGCACTTATAGCAAAGAAACCAAGAAAGCAAGCAAAGGGGGATTGCTTCATGAGACAAACTGCTAGGGCAAAAAATGTCTCATAACTAAGAACATCGAGGATTTGCAAGCACCATATTCATCAGACATAAGGTTGTAAACTGTGATTGTAATGTGAGTATCAACAAAGTAGAAACAAAACAATTACACAAAACATGGTGGCAAGTACCAGCACAGAAAAAGAGATTGAGAGTACCCACTATCAATGAAAATGCAAAAAGGATTCTTATGGGTATCGCAATAATGAATATATGCACAAAAAGACAACCAGATCAAAGATATCAGCTTCGTCTTTCCCTAGTATCTCATATGGGTCTATCAATGACTGGTAGAAAAGAGTCCAAGGCCACTTCAAAAGAAAGTCATGTCAAAATTCAATCTATTAAATAGTAGAAATAAAATAATAGATAAGATTAATACAATAAGATAGGAAATCAATCTCCAATTAAAATAAAAACTGTCACCATTAATGGTGAAAATGCAAATTGTTGTACCATACAAAAATTTTAGTATCATGACAAATTTCAAGCTAAATCCTTGTCTTTCTTGTCAAGCACGAGTCATGTTTATAACCTTGTTTTGTCCACCCACATTGTTCTTGTCATTTGATCCATGTCTTTGCAGGATCAACAAATAGAGATTTCAAATAAATTCATCAAATTGAAAAATGGAGTATGAATGATGAAGAGGTTGTGAAAACTCGTCAAGGCATGAAAATATGTTCTCCAGCTGAGTAGAGGGCTTTACACTGAAGACAAAAAAGGTTTAAGATGAAGACTTGCATCCCATGTACATGGGCAAACACTGGGCCAAAAGTATACAAATCTTTTAAAGTTGAAATCTATGAAAGCATGATGAGGCACATAAAATTGGTCTAAAGGACTTGACTTTGTGAGCAAATAGGAAGTCTTGAAGAAAAAACTTGCATCTTAGTTTATCAGAAAATGCCTAATTAAGGTTCAGGTTGAAGTTAAGTGAAGGATTGCATTCAAATTGACTAGTGCATTCCACTAGAAAGAGAAAACACAATTACCAAGTCAAAAGACAGCATATATACGTATAGTCGCACACCAAATAGAGGAAGAGCAGGGTTTAAGTTGCAAAAAGGTGCATTCATGGGAGGGTTTAAGTTGTAAAAAGGTGCATTCATAGAGTGCAAGCACACCGTGATGAGAAGGAAACAAATTTGTGTTAAGATTTTTGAAAGTTTGCAGTGCCATCGTTGAGTGCTCACCATATAGAAGGGAAACCAGTTTGTGTTCAATCCAAATCTGAAGGCATAGTAAACAGTCATATGCCACAAGATAAGAAGACAAATTTTTGCAAGACAAAAACTGCATCCCTACATGTTGGTGTGCACCTATATAAAGGTTCCTATGTTTTCTCTAATTCAAAGTTTCTATTCAAGTAGAAAGGTGTGCACCCTATCACAATTAAAATTATGCAAGCTCATTACCCAATGTGTGTCATTAATAAGGGCCAACTAGATCTTGTTTCAAATTCATGCATGCCTTTGTATAGTTGCATGCTTGGATAAGAGGCCAACTGCATTTGTGTTTTTTAGTTTGTGCAAGCCTGTTTAAATAACCACACCTCTCTATGAATAGACACGATTTTTGAAGAAAAAGCTAACTATTAATAGGTGCACCAATACAAAAGGAATTCACACACAAAATGGTTGTGATAAGTCTTAAAATAGGGACAATGCACACTCGTATCTTGCAACTATTTTATGGCATTCACCACTTATCCATTCAAATGCAATTAATAGCAGTGTCACTCTAGCTTTTTTCTAAGTTTCCGAATCAGAATCGGAATCAGGTACATGGGTATGCTATGCCAATTCAGCAAAAAAAAAAGGGAGCTGGGTACATTCATAAAAAAAACATATAAAAACCATAAATATATATATATTTGCAACCTAGAAACAGGAATTAAGCTCAGAATATCACATATCATGCATATGTTAAACAAAACTACCATAAATAGTACAAATTTGAAATATAATATACTTATTTGATATCAATTTCTTAAACTTAAATGCCATGATAGATATTCAATAATTGAAATGATTTTTAATTAACAATGTTCAGAAAGTAAAACAATTTATAATTTACAATTTTAAAATATTAGATTCATAATATTAAATTTACATTATGATAAAAACTTTTAAAGGAATATAATTTGTAGATTTGCATTAGAAAACAGTATACAAATTTTATTTTTTAAAAAAAAACAGTATATAAATTTTATTTAAAAAAAAAACAGTATATAAATATTATAAAAAGTATAAATATTAAAAAACAATAAATAAATATTAAAGAACAGTATATAAATATTGAAAATTAGAAAAACAGTATATAAGAATTAAAAATGGTATAGAAATATTAAAAAACAATATATAAGTAAAAAAGAACAGTATTTAAATTTATATTTGACTGGCCACCCATCTACTAGGCATATGAGAGAGGTTTAGGGCAACTAGCACAACTAGCCTATGGCTCCATTTACCCATACTAATCACGAGTTCTTCTCCATCTCCCTTGTATATCATCATAATGCCCTTCCTTACAAGTTCTAGAAAAGAGTTTTCAAAGGAATGAAACATCATATGCCCACTTTATCATGTGACTCTCTTTCCCCAATCGATTGCCCGTTCTTGAGAGCACACAACCCAATCTCCCTGTGCAAATCTCTAACCACATGGAATCTCCATAGCTAACAATCAATGAGAGGTGCCCTCTATAGACCATACAAGCGTATATTTTGTTGCCTAATTGATCCATAATACTGATTTAACAAATCCTTTAGCCTAGGATTCCCTTTCTTTTGTTCTTCCTTTCCATGCTATTTCAATGGCTTCCTCGGTTCGCATCATGAAATTGGCATAATAGAAGAACAGAGAATGGGGTCAATTGTTTTGTAACTAAATAAAATCACTAGCATATTTAAATGTGTTTTCCCTCAATTCAATCCCAAGCAAATGGTGAGCATTTTTCCTTTAGCCAAAATGTGAAATAATGTGGTCATTTGGTGTTTGGGATGGGCATTTAGGGCTTCGTTTGTCACAAGTCAAAAAAAATGCATTGAAAAATCTACTAGCACTGAAATTGACTTCAATTCAAGTTAGGATTCCAACCTCAACGTCAAAATCACCCAATTATACCATGTGCCTTTTCCAAAAGTGTCCATCCTAAAAAATTCAAACCCTACCCAATGCCACAAGTGTTTTGGATCCATACTCAATTCTACTACAACTCATACCCAAAACAAGGGTATATCTAGCCAGTATGATAATAGGTTTTTTGTTCCAATTTGATACTTGGTTCATCTCAATAGTAAACCATAAGGAGGGCAGTAGCAATTAGGTTCCTATTTGTTTCTAGATGTGGGGTATGAAGCAGCTACAATAACTCTTCCCTCTTGCGAGTAGGTAGAAGTAGTTCTATGTGATTTGATTCCAATGGTTAAGTGTTAGTATTCGTACAATTCCAATCCCTTCCTATGGTGGAAAGTGCTTAGGGTATTAGCGAGCCAAAGTAGGAGAGTGAGGCATGAATGAACTATCTCAATCAACAAATCAAGCTTAACCTTTCTATAGCTAAAGTTCCTCCCTGCCCGTGGCAAGCAAAAGATAAAATGAGTTTTCATACACCTTTGCAACTCCTCATCTCCCCCATAGGACCAACCATTCTTAAATAATTGCACTCTTCTCCTGTTGCCAATCATTCTAGATTCATCAAGACAAGCACAAAACTTGGTGGGAATGAAGCAAGACATTAAGTCTTTTGTGACTGCATGTGAAACATACCAATGTATGAAGGTGAAACGATTAAGCCACCTAGGACATTGCAACCTCTCTTTGTACCAACTTGACAATGGGTTAATATCTCTATCGTACTTCATTGAGGACATGCCCAAGTCCCAAGGTAAATTTGTTATTTCGATGGTTGTCTTTGATGGCCATCACAAAACCTCTTTGTCGCATAAGGATATTAAAGTATATATCCACTCCTTTTTTGTAAATCCTTTCTTCTTCAACAATTACATCAATTCATTATCATACATATTCGATATTGACAAGCTCCCGCCTTTGCAATCAAGTCTATAAGTCTTCTTATATTTCCTAGATCCTAAAGGTTTTCCTTTGAAATCTATTTAGTATTCCACTAATCTTACTTTACTACGTGCATCTCCTATCAAGAGTGTTAAAAAAGGGTGACAAATCAAACAATTGCTCAAAGAGCATAAGGTACAACCCATCACTTATCTATGTGAATCGTGTGCTCTAGTAGTGCAGAAAGAGCATAATTATTGGCGCTTATGAACAAATTATCTATAACTTAACAAAAATCATAGTGAAGGGGCACCTCTCACTTCCCATGATTGACAACATTCTAAACCATATAAACAATTCCAAACACTTTACCATGCTAAGGTTAACCTCAAGCCATCACAAACCATGGATGGAGCTCCTTGACATTTGAAAGACAACCTTCAAGACAATTTGAACCTTATTACCAGTCAGTCCTAATTTCCTAATGTTACAACTGTCTTCAAAATAGAGTTACTAAAATAGGATTAGGACCAATCAAAGTTACCCTCTTATACAAGGAAATTGCTTTTGAATAGTATTTGTGATGTTGAGGTTTATCTATCCATACTAATTTTCATTTTGGTTTGTCCCTATTTTAAAGCAGTGATTTACTATGCTTGCTATGTCTAGTTAAAACTAACGCATTGATTCATCTAATGTACATTACATTGTGGGCTCATAATCCACAATTCCCATGATCGTTTTTACGTCTTAATCTTTAGAAAATGTGATGTTTAACTAAGTTGGTTGTATTGAAATAATATTTTTACGAAACCAAATAAATTATCTTAGCTTCAAACATGAAGACATGTCCAATTTTTACAAGGGGGAGAGAGAACCTCCAAAATAAAAATGAAAAGTTTTCAATAATATAGAAGTTCAACAAGAATTATAAGGGGGAGAGAGAACCTCCAAAATAAAAATGACAAGTTTTCAATAATATAGAAGTTCAACAAGAATTATATTAACATAAATCAGTTATATACCTAATAAAAAAAAGAGAACCAAAAACAAAACTAATTTGTATCTCTAAGTTATATCAAAATTCATTAGCCCAATTACTCAAAGAATGAAAGATTTATCTTATATTTCTCTATGAAGTGTTTTCAGGGTGGTTATTTTTTCATTTCTATTCTTTTGTGATTAAGATGCTTGTGAGGTTCTTTGTACCATCTTTGTTCTTTTCTACTTTGTTTTTGGACTTGATCAACCCAATAACAAAGTACAATAAACATTTATAGCATTGATATCCTTAGAATGATATATCATTGTTGAAATTATGTGACTAGGTTGGATATTATAAACACCATGTTGATAGCAATAAACCAATATACATTTGAATCCTTGATGGATTTAGACTTGCCCCAAAACTTTATTTTAGAGACTATGTGAAATGATATGAACTCTTTTAAGGGTAATTGTATACTTGTTTCCATCAGTTGTATTTGATATAGGCAGAGAGGATACTCATGTAGTATAGAATGCATGATTATAGTCTTTGTATATGTTTTGAGTATATAGTTTATATGGTATTCGACAATGAGTGATTGCATAGTATGCAATATGTATGCCATTCAATTGATAAGTGTTATGCGAACAAATGATAATACTTTGTAAATTTTATATTGAAGTTACATGTAAATGATTAAAACATTTATTTTAAAAAAAAAATGGGTTACATGAGAACAAACCAATAAAGTTGAAAGATATGAGATTAAATATATAGAATAGCATTAGTTCCTCAATTTTAAATTCATGATATATTTCATAAGATAAATATATATGTATATATAGTTCTCATCATAATTTTGATTGACAAAGTGATTCTATTGAAATTACTTATGAATTTAAAATGAAATTAAGAAAAAAAGATCTATGGATTTTAAAAAAATAAAATAGAAACATTATGAAGAACAAATATATTCAATGCCAGTATCTTTAATTATTAATTATGTGTTTTTCAATCATGACGCAAATGCATCTTACACTACTAAGGACAACAACTAAATTACAAGGGGAGAAATATTATGGAACTTTTTCCCCGAAGTGAAAAGAAAGTTATGAAATAATCCTTTAGCATTAAAAAGAGATAGAAATATAAAAGCTAATATGATCCATTTGTTAAAATGGAGATTAATAAAGAATATTTATAAAAACCCTTTTTAAAAAGGGAGGAATAAATGTATTTATTAAAATAATTATTAAAGACAACCATTATGAAAGGATGTGATCATTTGAAAACAACCCCTTAAGGCTTATATAAAACATTTATGTGAGACTTGGAAAGGGGCATGGAGATCACTCAAAGAAGAAGGTGGTTTGGTGGGCTATGGGCATTAAAGAAGAGGGCACACAAGTGTGTCCAACTCGGGGTACAAAGTGCCCCAAGATTGTCCTGGCCAAGGTTTTGGTGTGAGTAGGCACATGTGTTTTTACACAAATTTTCTAGAGTGTGTCATAGCTATGAGGACCAAGACCACTAAAATCCTCCTAGGGTGAGAGTGACATTTCCAAGTGTTGTGATTCAGATAAGTACTAAACTTCTTATTATTAAAAAATATTTATTATAAATAGATGAGATAGAGTTGAATTAATTGATTTCTCAAAATATGTTATTCATTTGCTTTTGATGATATTCATATTCTTCAATGTAATTGTATATAGTAATGATGAGGATTTTAATATGCTTAAGTTAGTGAATATTGATAAATAAGCATTATTTTCTAGGTTACCGGATTCGTACCCACAGGCCTCGAACCCGGTTCGGGTACGAACCCGGTACGGGTTCGCCTGTGGGTACGCGCTGGGTACGCACAGGGTGCGTGCCCAGCGAGTACCATGCCCGTGGGTACGCAGACCTGGGGGTACCAGCCGCGTACCCGGGCGAACCCCTGAGAACCCACGGCCCAGCACTTAAAAAGTGGGCCCAAAAGTGAAAAAAAAACATTTTTTTAATTTCTATTTTGCCTTAAAACCCTAAAACGACCCAATATGAGGCCTTTCAACACTAAAACATTTCATTTTTACCTCTCATTTTGCTCTCTCCATTTTTTGTGTCCATCTTAGCATTTTGAAGGGAGGTGATTGCATTTGAAGGAGATCGATTGTGGAGTGGCAAATAGCTTCTACAAAGGAGATTTAAGTGTTCAAGGTATGCATTTAAACCCTATTCTTCAATCTTTTGATGAATTTTTTTAAGTTTCTTAGTTTTTGATGAATTTTTTCAAGTTTGTGAATAAGTTTTTCAAATATATTTTTTTTTTTCATTTTTTTTAGAGATTGCAACAATGGCCAGTAGTCAAAGTTCAGTGGGTGGGGATGGAAGCCAAAAGTTCAAAATTGATAAAGGATCTCCTTTATGGAGACATACCACACGAATTTCACAAATTCCTGGAGGTGGGGGGTTTGTTTGGAAGTGTAATTTTTGCAATGTACAATATAATAGCTCCTACTACCGAGTGAAACTTCATTTTATGGGCCCTGGTGGTAAAGGGATTAATATGTGTGTGGGCCCAGATAAGAAGGGGTTTTCTGCTGTACAAATAGCAGCATTTATAAAAGAACAAGAAGATGCTGACAATTCCATTGCAAGAGGAAAACAAACTAGTTATAGTTCCGGAAAGAAAAAAACAACATTACCCACTCATCAGATAGTTAGGCCCTCTAGACATCCCTTCTTGTCTATACCCTCTACGGAAGAAGAAGATGAAGAACCAGAAACCACCACCCGCAAGAGAGGTCCATTAGAGAAGGCATTTAAAATGGAGGCAAGAGATATTGCTGAAGAAAAAATTGCACGTTGCCTCTATGCCAATGGTCTTCCATTCAACTTGGTGAGATCACCATATTGGAAGGACATGGTGTCAGCAATAAATAGTGCACCTCCTGATTTCACAAGTCCTGGGTATGAAAAGGTGCGTACCACCTTATTGCAAAAAGAGAAGAAATATGTAGAGGCCCAACTAAAACCAATTAGAGATTCTTGGGTTGAAACAGGTGTATCTATTGTTTCCGATGGATGGAAAGATTGCAAAAACCGTCCATTGATTAATGTTATTGCAGTGTCCCCCAAGGGGGCAATGTTTTTGAGGGCGGTTGACTGTGAAGGGAAGTGAAAGATGCAATGTTCATTTCCAGGATTCTCATTGACTCCATAGAGATGGTGGGTAGTGAAAATGTTGTCCAAGTAGTTACGGACAATGCAAAAGTTTGCAGGGCTGCAGGTGCTTTGGTAGAGGCCAGATATGAGCACATCTTTTGGACACCGTGCACTGTACACTCCCTCAATTTGGTGATGCAAGCAATTGGCACCCAAATAGAGTGGGTGAAAGAAATATACCAGGAGTCTGAGGAGATCCAGATGTTTGTGACAAACCACCATATGTCACAAGCAATTTTCAGAACTTTTTCAACATTGGAATTGTTGAAGGTAAATTTTAAAATTTAATTTATTTAGTTTCATTTATCATTTATGTCATGTTTTACATAATTGAATAAAATAATTTTTTGCATTATTTACATATTTTAAATGTGTTATTAACTTACTATTAACATGTTCTTAGGTTGCCGAGACCCGGTTTGCATCTCACACAATTGTTCTGAGACGACTTGTGAAGGTGAAAGATGCATTGAGTCAAATGGTTATTAGCAACCAATGGAGTATATGGAAGCAATCAAATTCAGAGAGGGCCCAAAAAGTCAAGGCATTGATCTTGAATGACGATTGGTGGGATCGTGTGAATTATGTATTGGAATTCACCGAACCTATCATGTCTATGCTTCGGTTTGCTGATACAGATGAACCATGCTTGGGGGATGTCTATGATAGCATGGACACAATGTTGGAAAAAATAAAAATAGAAATACAAAAAAAAGAGAATGATCCTGAAGACACCTTGTACAAAAGGGTGGAAGCAATTGTTCTTCATCGTTGGAACAAGATGACAACTCCATTGCACCTCCTTGCATATGCCCTATCTCCGAGGTACTATACCACTGAAATACTTTCTATCCCAGGGAGAATACCGCCATATAGAGATGGTGAAGTTGCTAATGGGTATAAGACGGCATTTAGTAGAATGTTCAGTGATCCAGAAGTGCATGCAAGTGTCATGAGAGAATTTGGAATGTTTGTCACAGGAAAATCAAAAAATCATAATGCTTCTGTTGCTAGAGACCAATACAAAATGGATGGTCTTACATGGTGGTACCTCCATGGTCAAGATTATATGTACCTCCAACCTCTTGCAATCAAGATCCTCTCACAAGTAAGTTTTTTTTTTGTGCCACTTGTATTGTAAAATTTAACACTAAACATTCTTGAATTTATCTTGCATTATTTTATTTTATTTTTAATTTTGTTGGTTTTCTCTCCAGGTTGCAAGCTCTTCTGCTGCTGAACGGAATTGGAGTACATACTCCTTTATCCACTCAGTGAAGCGTAACCGGTTGGCTGCAAAAAGAGCTGAAGACTTAGTGTACATTCATTCCAATTTGCGTCTTCTGTCACGTAAGGATCCTCAATACAGGCAGGGGGCAGCGAGGCTTTGGGATGTAGCACCCGAGTCTACTGACTTGGATGCAACCATTCAGGATCTTGCTAGAGCCACTATGGATGATGTGGGTGATATTGATGACATATCACATGGTGTTGGATCCGCTTTGGGTTCAAATGATGATGATTTTGAAGTTGAAACCACTCAAAATCCAAGTCATGATGATTCTGACAATCCTTTTGATGATTGATGAGCACATGAACAATGAACATTGAATCATGTTTCAATGTTTCATGAACTACATTTTGTAATTCAGTAATTTTATTTGAATATTTTTCAACTATCAATTGGCATTTAATATTTATCTTTGGCATTTGGCATTGATCAATGATCAAGTATCATACTATGAAATGATTTAGTTTTACAATTCTCTATATTTCTCTTATTTTTTTGTATATATAATACATATATATAGATTTATAATATATTAAATTATTAATATATATATATATATATATATATACACACGTACCCATACGTACCCAAACCCCTAAAAAAAATTTGCCCGTACCCACGTACCGGGTTCTCGTACCCGAACCCGTCCCCGAACCCGAACCGGTAACTTAGATTATTTTGCATTTGTATCTAAATTATGGATATAATTTATAATGTTTGAACTTAGATAATAACACTAATAGATCCACTGCCATATAAAACTGACTCTGATATATTATACCTATCCAATTATATACTCAGAGAAAAGTATCATTACATGGTCACTAAGATCAAAATAAATCACATAACAATCAACCAAAGGCATGATCTACATAACAAAAAGCTTCATGAAATAAAAACAAGTCTTTCAGAAACCAAACAGTCTCTCCTCGGAATCCCAGTAAAGTCTTACCATCAATAGTAACTATACAGTTAGCATTTACCATTGGTTCTGAAAGCACGGGTCTCATATTTGTCACCCTACAAGATTCTGTAAAATGGCATATGTTGTACATTAGGAATCTTCACAATATACAAAACTGAATCCACAATTTGTAAATTCCATTCTCCTCTCTGGCATGTTGCAAACTCAATGTGTCTAGGATTCATACATCTGCAAAATTACAGTAGTGTGTGATAGTGTAATGTAGAATCGCCAAGTATAGAACAGCAAACATATAAGACTGAATTTTGGAGCTACATATGTAGATTTTTAAGGCTTTAAACAGCAAAAGAAGAAGTATCTACTTGTGTTTAACCTAAAAGCAGCAGATATCACTTAAACACTGGTTTGTGAATGAAACCAGTAGGGTATGGGCTGAACCAGACAGGTCATCACTCACACAAGACAACAGATAATATCATTCCAACATATTTTGTAATAATATATATAGCCAAAACTTAAATTTAAACTATTAATTTCATAATTGCCAAAAAGTCTTCTATCTATCTATATACAAGAAGAGAGACAGAGCTATGATCTAAGATTCTAAAGGCTATTAATTGTTCATAGGCATTCACCAATAATAACAATTTTATGTTTGAATTAACATTAAGTTTATCTATAATTGACTTGTAAATGCTTGTAGACCATTCCCATCACAAATTACCTTTGACCAACAGGAACTTCTCCTGTGCCATTGGCAATAACTGTGTTTTCCGAAGGAATTAACTTGCACCAATAGCATTCTGTGTTAGGCCTACATGTTTCTGGACTTGGCATTTGTATCCTATGATGTTAAGGTGCATACATTTAAAGGTGATTTGCAATTAACACTCTAATATTTTGGGCTCTGTCTAAGAAAATTTACACATGCTAGATTTATAGTCCCTAGTCCCTACTATAGATGAAAAACTTGGCAATTTACTCACTAATTTATGAGCAGAATGTGTCCAGCAACTTGCAGGCAAGTTTCCAGCTATTCACTTGCCACAAAACTCACCAAATTTGGCAAATCCAACAAGTAAACTCACCAACCTGCACATTATGACAATCACAAGCAGAAAACCCTTAAAAACACCTCATTTTTACATTTTCTCCTTTGTGTTTTTGACCTAACAATACTTTGATCCAATTGTGTCCATTTTCAGGTGATTTTGACCAATCTGAATGACTATGGACTGATTTGGCGAACTTATCAAATGCATTTGACTGGTATGTAATAATGTAACTTTTTGAACTTTTTTATTTTCTGTTTTTCGTTTTTTTCTTTACATTCTAGGTCTGATCATTTCAAGTTCCTTCTGTGAAAGCTAGCCACTATTGTTTGCTTTGTACAATGTTTAAAATTTCAGTTTTTTCCTTTTTGCTAGGCTTTAAATTTCAATTTTCTGATAGACAAATGACATTGATAAACAACAGAAGTGTGGTGGCAAGGCTAGGGACCGCACTTGGAAGCATTGTGTGCCAAGCAGAGAGATAGGAATACTGGTGTCCAATTATTGTGGGTTAGGCATGAAAGGAGACATCAGTTGCCTCAAATTTCCCCTTGCATGGATCACTGGCCAAGATGTGCAGCTCTGCGATGCAGTGGCTCCTGAGGTTACACAAGTGGTTAATTTAAGAATATCATATGACACTGATGTGTATTGAATTTGTTTATATATATATATATATATATAAACGAAAAACTACTTACAAGTTCTCTAAATTCAAATTTATGTATATTTTTTAAGACTATTACAAATTTATGTTTTTTTAATGTTTCTAAATTTTGCCAAGTTTTTGCTGAATTTTCGCAAAGTCCCAAGTTGGAGTCAAATTTTAAGCCTCCCAAGCTTTTGTCAAGTCCAAGTTTTTGAACCATGGTTCCTACATCCTTCATTTCCCCAACATCAACCCTTGTAACACAAGAAAAATGCACACAAACACGTGCACATGAGCATGCAAACACTTGCATTCGTAAAGAGTGCATATGGCTCCCATTTGTTTAAATGAAAAATATTTTTTTTATATTTGTCCTAATACACTCACATCTAGCCTTCAATGAATGTTATTTTTTCTGAATTGCTAGATCACCGTTGGATGTAATTTGACACAATTAACTTAAGGAAAGAACACTTATGTTTATTCCCTAGTATAAGACAACTCAAAAATCTACAAAAGCTGTTGTTTGATTACTATAAAGCAATTACTTCTAAATTCAAGGTTTCCCTGTTCAAAGGCATAAAACAGGATAAAAATTATAGTATCCATTCAAAGCAATTGTCACTTATTAATATTCCTGTACAAGCAATCCTAGAAACAGAATGCAACAATAAGAAATCTTAGCTTCATATGTACATCCAAACACAAAACATCTACAGAAAAGACAGAAGAAACTCGAGGCCTTAGTTGGAAACAAGTTATACAGAATATCTAATGACCTTGCATGGAAATTGAATGCACATAATACCCATCCATAACAAATAGATTGCTAGGTTCAACAAATGCAATGATACCTGTGGACCCTTGAAAACAGTACTCAAAGCCACTTTGCATATCTCAACAACTAAGGAAGAGTGATCAGGCCCTCCAGAGACAAGTTGGTCACAAATTCCACAAGTGACCTGCATTCTCCCATTGTCAAAACCATAATATATAACATCCACAAAACCCCATCAAATAAACCATAAATCTTTAAAGAACAAATCAAATGTCTTACTAGCATAATTACACCCACCTTTAGAAACTGATCCTTCACTGAAGAACGAGAACAATTGTCAAGTGCTAGCAAAACAAATGTCCTTGTCAACTTGGGATCAAAGTGACTAGGCTCAGATGCTATGAATAGAACACATTTATACAGTCCTTTGAATAGCATGGCCCGATGTTTTTCAATAGTATTCTTGTCTGAAACCCTACAGCCACAAATATTAAGTCAAAAAAAAGCACTAAACTTTATAATATCTCATTTTACAAAGCAAAAGCAATCTCCATGACTTTCCAATAAAGCATCACCAATGACATGGCTGATTGAAAAAAGTTAATGGTTACATGGAACAGGAAAACCCTATACAGGGCTCATTCAAACTAGACACAAATCACACTCCGCTCTGAAATCCAAGGACTCTGAGTGTGGAGGCAAATGTAGAGATCAAGTGGCAGCCCAGCATTTTATGCCTAAGAAAAGGGGAAATCTATTAACAATGGTGCCAATTTTTTTTGGAATATGATATGGGATAAATTGTGCAAGGGTGAGTGGAGTTAACTATTTTTTGTGGTGTAAGAAAATTCCCAAATGCTAAACACTTAGATGAATTTTCAAGGGAAAGTGCTAGAGAATTGGTGACACAAATCACTGGTGGAACATATTTCTGAGATTGTTGGAACCTTCAACATGTGTGCTCCAGTAGCAACAACGAGAGAGAAACAAAGCAGCTGATTCCCAGCCAAACTAGCCTCCACGGGTCAAGCACAGTGTACTAGGAATAACCATCATTAGCATGGCAATAAAGTGGAACTAGAGCAGCTATTAACAATATTATACAACATAACAAGCACCCATAAGACAGACCCAAAAAATTGAGTTTATCACAATCAATTTATTTCATTCTATCTCAAACCTCAAATGGAAAAATCAAAACTGAAAGCACCATTTTACCTCTGCCACGGGACAAGCTGATCAATGAGCACCAAAACCTTACGATATTCATCGGCCTCCTTAAGCTTTCTTTCCCCGGTGCAAACGATCAAATCCGTAACCAGACCAACCACCAACCCCACGAGCCCTGTATCTGCAGCCTCTGCCAGCTCGCCGTACAAATTGACCCCTTCGTTTTCATTTTCTTTCTCCTCCGTTTTCCTCACAGATGCCCCAACATCCTTTTTAATCGTGGAAGAAGCTGTAACTTCCTTCTTCTTCATCGAGCCTTTTCTAGTAGAAGCCACGACCTCCTTTTTCCCTTTTTCCTCCTGACAGAAGACATTTACCTTCAAACTGTGGAGTGTAACCCAGCATTCCTCCCTTGCTTCAGTAAACCGCTTCCAGGCCATCAAACGCCTTACCATCCAATACCTCTGAACTTCTATTTCGTGGGGATTCCCTACAAGACACGGCCGTAAGGCATCGAAACAATCTAGAGCTAATTTTACGCTTCGAAACAATTCATTGGCTCTTTTCTGCTCTGTTTCTGAAGATGCGATTCCCTTGATTAAATTGTTGCAAGAAACCTTCAACAAACGGCCCAAAAATGGTACATAACGCTTGGCAAGCCCGTGAATTTGTACCGTAGAATTAACTGCGTTTTCTCTGCCTTCAAAACCTGACAGTCCATTAAGAGGCTCAAGAAAGCTTCTCAGTTCTCTGTAGAGACCGGCCACGTTGGAGCCTTCCGCTTTGGAAATAATGGCGTCTGCTTCCATTGAAACTTTTGGTATGTGCGAACGATTTCCAGACTATAGCTACAGGTTTCCTTCAGCTTTCGGATCTGGTTGTGTGCTGCTGGTCTCTGCAGGCGGGAAAAAATTTCACAGTTTTCAAATCTTCCAAACTTATAATTGGTAATTACATTTTTAAATGGTGGGGAAGAGGGAAATTGGGAGTACCCGAATCACTGGACTTCAATTTTTGTTTGATTGAGTTATGGTCTAGATTGTGGAACAAAGGGTCCAACCTATGATAAGTTGTTACGAATGGTCTTTTCGGTAGAGATTTAAAAAATAAGTTTTTTTAATGATAAAAATTATATAATGAGTTTTTTTTAATAGTAAAAATTATATATTTATGTTTTGTAATTTTGGGTATGTTGTGATTAAAGTATTTTATATATAATTAGTTTATATATCTTATTAAATAATATATATAAATAATATTTATATCCTTCTTCAAGTATTTTATTTTTATTATATTATTTAACATAAGTTAAATATAATTTATTTAGCATTATTATATTTATTGTTAGTATACTTATTTGTTTGTTTGTAATAACATATGTAATGATCATTATATTATATTAATGGAGTCTCTTATAATAATATAAAATATATTGAAATATATAGTTGGAGGTATTTATTTAAATTTTAACTTAAAGAACATAAAAAGTTAGAATTTTATATCTATCTTGTATTATAATCTATATAAATAACATCAAAATATCTTTTTTTGAGGCGTTTTTTTTTTTTACTAAATGATTTTGGATATGATAAAAACACTTATTTTTTGCAAATATAAAACTTAATAGAAATGAAATAAAGGAGAATGAACATGATTTATAGATGCGGACATTGTATTGAATCAAAAAGTATATTTCTTACTTCAGTTATATTCTAAGGCTTCAAGCTTATTTTCTTTTATTTTTTGTTTGCAACTTTCTTTCTTTTCTTCATTTTTTAATATTTTTCATATGTGAATGGTGGCATAATTTGTAGTTCATTTATAGACTTGACATGAGACATTGTCGTGAATGTTAATCATGCTCTTCAATTGGTCTTACATCAACAGTGGTTTTTTTAAGAGTTAATTCTTGTGATTTGTGTATTGTTAATACCCAAGTCAATCTTAATGGTATTTGTATTAAGCTACCCCTTTGAATTGTTGTGATTGGGACATTGGAAAGATGTTGATTATCAAATAGAATTCTTGAGTAACTATCGAATTATACCAATACATAGGTTACTCATTGGAGTGGTCTTGTTCCAGGTTTATATACGATTTTTTGAACATATCCTAGAGCTTCATTGACAAGCCATGCTTCTATCTATAGGTTTGATGTTAACATAACCCTTGCAATTTTATTTAATGATAATCTAATATTAAGTTCATCATTTGTACATCCTTTTGTTGCACTGACACTTCCAATTTTTGTTGTAATGCTTCGTGCAATTGGATTTTTCAATAATTTTTTCTGTTGCGGCTATGAACATTATCATTTATTGAAAATAAATGGACATTATTGTCAAAGTCTTCATTGGTTATTGCATCTAGTCTTGCATTAGATCTTGTCATTAGCAATATTCAATCATCTATTGTAGGGTTTGCATCTTTAATATTTGCTAGAAGCTGACAAAATCTTTATTTCTTATTGTTTAATCCATCTTGTCAAAAAATGTGATCTAAAGAATGCCAATTTTGAATTCTTCCCATAGTATTTTAGCTCATATTTGGCTTTCATATGGTGGTTTGTCATTAACATGAAGTAATTGTATGAGATCTTCAACCAAGATCATTGATGTTCCTAAAAGCAATATGTAATTGTTATATTGAAATATATAATTGATAAATAAGGAATGTAGCAAATTTCAAGCAAATTTGTTAAAATTAATCATATACGATGATTACAATTTGAATGAGACTCATACCTACAAAAGGTCGATTTGAATTTTGAGGAAAAGCTTGATGGAGTTGAGAATTTATGCTTTCAATCAATTTTTCACCAAGAAAACTCATTTCATCAATCAATATGTATTTGATATGTGTTAATTTCTCTTGAAAACTAGTTAATATTGTTCCTTCCAACTCTTTTAATTCTTTGGTTGGAATTTTCAATTTGGAATGAATAGTTGATGTACCTATATTGAATGTTGCAACTCCAGTTGGTGCAAGTAGAAGTAGGGGAGATCAATTTGACATTGAAGCATTTTGAACTGCTTTGGTTATGACACCTATCACATATGACTTTCATGTTCCTATTGTACCTTGAATTATCATTGACAATGGAGATTCATTTTGATTTCTTTAGTAGTGTGAAATGATAATGTTAATTATTTTTTCCTTTTTTTTTTTAGGTTTTCATAGTTGATAAAGTGTCGTATATTATCTTGAATTAGACAACCATTACTTTTCATGGTGGTAATGAAAGTGATAACTTCATTTGTATATTGTTCACTTTGAAATTCATTAGACCAATTGGTCTATTTGTCAAAATTTATCCTAACCAACATATCTATTTCTAAAATTTGCATAGCTTTCCCATGATGAAGTCTAGATATAATTTTTCATTCATGCTTTGTAGTAGTATCTTAGATAGTTTCAATGTCTTCACTTGAGAATTAGTAATATCTTCAATAATGTCAATCACTATTCTTCATTCCACATGTCATTGATTATAATTGAAGTTTCCCAATTTGACACCATTGAATCATTGTTATGACCGCTATCTCTTTGAATATCTTGAAATGGTTTATAAAGTAACAATTTTGAGAAGCAAAAATCAAACCATTTGTCTGAGTCATGTGTAGGAATAGATAGAAATCTAGGAAAAACTCTCACAACATCTATTATTTTTCTTGCATTCCATTTGTTATCTACTTTTCATTTAGGATTATATATGCATGATTTTTCCACATCAATTAGCAAGATAGATTACATACTAGAAGGCCTATTTCTATATGCATAAATGAAAGATATTGTTTGTTCTTCATTATTATTTTCAATGTGTAACAATACATGTTTGAAAACCTCAGTTGATACATTTAGATTGATAAATCTTCTATTTTTTTCTACCATGGAAGTTCTAATAACATGTGACTTGTTTCTTGAGCTCCAATATCTTTTACTATTATTGTTTCAGTCAAAAACTTCTTGTAAGCTTTTGCAACTAGATCATCTGGATTTTATATGTTTGCTAGACGTATTAACATTTGTTGATATGTTTCCAAGCATTTCTTTTCTTTGACTGCATACTTAACAATATATTTAATTGCAACATGTTTTGATATAATAGGTTTTCAATCTATATTTTCTCTTCACAGTTGTAAAATGTAGCAATTGTGTGTGTTACACCTCGTTTCTCAATTACCATATTACTTTTACCTTTATGAGTAAATATGATATTAAATGCAAAATCATGACTTTAATATGTTCAATGGGTGAATGAAATACATGAATATCTATGATGTTATTGCTTTTTAATGCTTTAATGATGCAAATTATATATGATGGATAAGATTTCCATGTGATCGGCTAACCACGTTTATGATGCACTTAGTTGGATGCAGGAAAGAATCAAGCCCTCTAGTGAGGAGAGGGAGAGTATCACCCAACAGAGGAACTCGGTACATGGCAACCGTTAATGTACCTACTTGAGCTATCACACACTCATGGCCTAGTTTAGTCAAGTTAAGTCAAGTCAATCTGGGATTCAGTAAGTAAACCCTTGGTCATAGTTTTTGGGATGTTTTGAATGTTAGAGTGATTATCTTTGATTTCCTTGGTTGTTTCTCTGATTTGAGTCATAGTGACTAATCTTTGTATTAAGTATATGTTTTTGTTTTGTGTATTTAATGGATAAGTACAATACATTAAATGTATATATGTATATATACAATAACTCATGTATATATACATATGCGTGTGTGAGCATACGTAGGTATAAATACCTACGTATACTCATACGTGAATACATCACATATATAGGAAATCCAGTGGATATATATATAAATCTACACTATGTATATATACTTATCAATATATATTTTACAAATATATGATTGACAAATAAGTGATTTTAATATATATGTTAATACATATATATTATAATGATAAAGCATTATATATATATATATAAAATAAAATATCAACGCATATATAATGTGATTAAATAAACAAAGTTTAAACTAAATACTACGCATATGAAATACCAGTAAAGTAAACAATGCAAAAGTTGATTATTGCGCATATACTAACACATATTTCAAAGCTAAATCTGCACATAAAATGCAGTGCCTTAATAAAGCCATAATAATGCATTTGTTTTGGAAAGTAAACTGAGATAACATACCACGTATGAACAACAAATAAAAGGCAGCAAAAGCCATGCATGAAGGGAGGTCAAAGTGCCATGTGAGGGCTGAGAGTAATGCGATGGAGTAAGCACGTATAAGCTGAAGTATAACACACAATATAATGTACATTAGAT
>VDFB02140756.1:0-11808 GCA_007258455.2 Sequoia sempervirens | reverse complement strand
ATATGTCATATTTTACAATTGCCTACATTGTGTAATGTTGCTTTTGTTAATATAATATCATATAGTTGTATACATAACATTTTGAATTATAGGTAAAGAATAAGTTTTTGTTTCTATGTAATTAAATATTTTTAAATGTAGGATATAGCAATAAATTTGATAAGTATGTATTTAATTAGTGAATTTTGAATCTGAATTTTGAAATTTTAATGTTTGATTTTATGAGTTTGGTTCATTTTATAATATATGAATTTATTTTTTTCTCGTGAAAATGATTTAGTATAATACACAATTTTAATTCTTGCTTCATAAAATTAGTGTTCTCTGCTCTATTCTAAAGATTGTTGGTACTTTGAAATATATTCAGAGGTCTACTATATTGTTGGCGTACATCCTCTCCTAGATCAAGTATAAGAAAAAGAGCAACTCCACAATCAACCTAATGATTGAAAATAGTTGCCCTTGGTTGTAGGAATTCTCTCTAGAATCAATAGGTAAATCTGAATTCATTTTACTACACTAGTGAAAGTTTTCCTAGCATAATATTCTTATTGAATGTGAATACTATTCTTTGATGTTCAATTATGAAAGCGAGTGTAATGAAATTCGTTTAAATAAAAGTACACAAAAATAAATGAGGCAAACATATGCTTAGTCAACTCGGAGAAGAAAAATAATATGTGGCAATTTGCCAATATTTAAATTTTGAATATTTGAGTGTAAAATTTGTAAGGTCATCCCTATACCAATTGAAATGACCAAAAATGATGGGCCTCTAAATTATGTGTAGAAAATCAATCCCTAAGCATGGTAAGCATAAGAACATGTATGGGGTGATGCATAGAAATATATAAGATGTAGATAAATGTACGAAAGTATGTGTGTGTTGGCATATGTGAAGGCTATGAGAATGAGGCCAACTTCACAAAAGATTACACCATTGTTGATATGTAAATGTATCAATCCATTCCCACAAATTGGCAACAAATTGAAATATAAATTTGTATGAGTATACAAATTCCAAAATTACATTTTACCCCAAATTTTTAGTGCATGTGAACCTTAAAATGATAATGTATCTCAAACTATGTAACACTCACAAACATGAATGTAAAGTAAATATTTTGAAATTAAATGATATCTTGGGGTCCAAACTAATGGAACCATTTGAGTGTTATCATGCAAGTGTATCCTTTGGCATATGCACTCAATAGGAACCTAATGAATACAGTAAAATTATGTCATGAATAATATTTCATATGCAAATAAAAGTTAAAATAATTACCAATTGAATTTTCCTATGAATAATCATAAGTAGTAGAAGAGATAACAGGAAGTATGATTAGACATATTATACTTGTATATATAGTGGTAATACTCGACCTCACTTGGAGGTCATCAAATTAAATGATGCATAAGGAATTAATGCATCATGTGATAATGGTTATTCTAGTCATGATGATGAGTCATTATGTACAAGCTATGATTACTTGAATGATCAGTCATGGTAAATGTTGGCAACAATAGATACCCCTATAATTAGTTTTCTTTGTATGTGTGAGTAGAAGGAGAGGGAAAATAGTACATTAAATATTAAATTAAGCTAAGCATGTAGGAATGTAAATAATATAGAGTGACAATGATAATAAGTTACATCATTTAACAAGTAGTAAAAGTTTATTAAAAAATTTATGCTAAGAAAATGTGAGTTATGGAGATTATTAGGGAATAAGGCTTCCCCAAACATGGGCAGTGTAAATGGTGTTAGAACACAATGATATACTAAGAGGGGGGTGAATTAGTAGATATTAAAACTTTTAGTCCTTAAAAAAATTTGTAGGTTCAACCTTAAACTTAGATGTGCAAATTGAAACATGAACATATATAATAACCACAAGCAGAAGGGAGATCAACACTTAACACCAAATATGCATGGAAAACCCAAGATGGGAACAACCATGGTACAAAAGTTGCTTGAGTCTATTGCTCAAATCCAGCATCACAAATGAAATCTCTATTACAAAGTCTAGGGTTGAAACCCAAGGAAGCTTCAACTCCCTAATTTAGAAGCTACAACTTCAAGGATGCTACTACAACCTATTTTAGGAGCTACAACTCCAAGGAGACTACAATCACCTAGTTTGAGCTACAACTCAGTTCAATGAGGCTACAACCTCAACAAAATTACAAGTTCATATGTGCATACAATTAAGTTCTACCCAACTTGAAAATGCACCATTACATTCAATGAATTGTTGCACACCCTACAACTTAAACTACTACTACTGAAGTTGCACTCTCAACAACACTCCCTTGAATACAAAACCTAGATGATAGTCTATGTTGTGTCTAGGTAACACACTTTTGTGCATTCACTGTCTGCACTAGTGACTCTCTCTCTACTTCACTTCTTGTAGATTACCACTCCTAGAAAATTCAATGATTGTCTTATTTTTCTTCTCTCAACTGATCTGCAATATCTACCTTGAGATTCACACCACCATTCAGATCTTCTAAAATCTTCTGCTAAGGTTTCCTTCACTTGTAAACTTCACTAGAAAGTTTCCTTTTCCTCGAGCCAAACACACCTACCCAGCTCATAATTAAGACATCTGATAGGATTTACCATATATTGCCATATCTTGCATTGAGCCACCCAACAATTAATTTGGTTGTAGAGAATTTTCCTCATTCTCTCTATCAAACCCTATAATCTGATTATGCATTCAGTGCATCCTTCTGTTCATTCGATCTGATCTTGATTCTTGTCTTTGCAATCATTTGAACTGCTGCCCTATGCATCAAATATCCTTACAATTGTTGTTGAAATAGATGGAGCATTTAATTTCCAATTCCATGTCAATTACTAGTCAAAACCCGTATTCACACTATCTTAGCCATTTCAGATTTCTATGTTTGAATTTTGGTTGTTAATCTACTATCTTCACATCATAGTCTTGTTCTTTTCATTCACTATTGCAACTTAAAAAAAAACCATCTAATAAATGGTTGTTTAAATCTCTATTATTGTTCACAAAACCATTGTGATCACATAGTGCATCACAATAACCTTAAATCATGATTGTTAGATCAACCTTCTTCAAATCCTTTAATATTGACTGATGGATCTTTTTCCTTTTGATCTCCACTGTTGATCACATTTATATACCATTTTCCATATGCGGGGTCCATTAAGACACGCATCCAAAATATGATCACCTTGCGAGCTTGAAAATGGTCCCACACAAACCTTGCGGGGTCTGTAGGCTATTGCCATTTGTCATCCACATCATCACTACACAACTCACGACAACAATGTGAGTTGATATATCGAGCAATAGCTCTTTACACCTAGTGGCCTATGTCATCATCCACCATTAGCATATTCTTCTTTCTTTTTTAGGTCCCACCATCTTCATCGATGGTCAATATTCGTCCACTATGGATTAATCTCCATGACTTTTTGCTATCCCCATGGGACTTACCCGAGATCCTTCAAAATCTCAATGGAATTGACAAGCACCATCAGATCTTCTTGATTGCAACCATTGATCATAAACCATTACTAATGGCCTTGATGCAATCATTCATTTCCACCTATCATTATGACATCACATTCCACTAACGATGTCTATTGCCTCTATAGGTCCCACCATTCATGTTGTGAGCACCGTCGATCTTCAACATTCAATCACAGTCATTCCCTATTGACCCCGTGGGTCTTGATTGAGCAACATTGAAATCTCAGAGGGGCATGCAGGCTAATGCCACATATACACCTTCTGACATCACCATCTCATCAAGGTCCACACTTCACTTTTCTTTATTGAGCGGTAAGTTAGGCCTATTCCTGAAACACATTGTCAACCTTAAAGTGCAATCTTCATAAGTTCATCAAACTAGACAAAACACCACCAGCGGTATAGGGTAGGGAGTTAGTAGAGCATATAAAAACAACACCCAAGTTTGACCACATGCAAAAAACACTGCCAAAGCTATATTTAGTCAAAAGCCTTGAAGTAGTAAGTTAGAGAAACTTAGAAAAACATTGTCGAAGATATGATTTAGCTGATTTTTTCTTTTCTTTTGGCACTCAACGAACATGTAGACATCGCCAACCTAGGAAATGGGGCTAGTCACTTCACGAACATCAATGACATAAGTTATAAATTATGTGACCTACAACCTACAATATAAAGTCACTAATAGAATAGAAACTATTTAAACATTGTGATTGTAAACTCCTGCACATGTAGGGTTTAATTGATAAATCCTAGATCGAGAGCATGAACAATTGAATGTTGACATCTTCATTAACATCACGACCTGCACAATACCTCTTTGAAATGCTCTTGAGAAACCTAGTTCGAATATGTCATCAAATTTTCCATTAGATCCACTAATATTACACTCATCCTCTATCATTATGCCAACAATCTCCCTTACATGATTTTCACTTTTGACATCAATGAAAACTATATGCCAATAATCTCCCCCTTTGGCATTGACGGAAAAACTTGAAGCATTCATACAAGATATAACATTGAACTGACTAATCTTAACAACAATTGGCACTGAGAAATTCTGACTCTCGAAATCCCTTGGAGTCTGATCAGTTTGGCAATTTTGGGGTTATTTGATGGATCTTTGGATCGATTTCATTCCCTAACGAGGGGCTAAATAAATATCACTTGTGTTTGATTTGAGGACGAGGCATGCTTTTAAGTGAGGGACTGAGGCACTTTGTGTTGGTTTTGAAGAATTTTTGAATGTTCTACTAATTACTTATTTGAGGCATCAGCCATCACTGAATTTCACCCCAACCATAATAAAATGATAATATTTTTTGTAAGATTTTATATAAGTAGAGGACCACGTATGGATGTGTGATGCATATTTTTGTAATTTTTCCAAGTAAATAATTAATTATGAATTTTTTATTTCAACTTTTAGAAAATATAAACTCGGTCACTGGCTCCACCACCTTAACTTGGTCAAAAATTCATGAAATTTAATTTTTCTTTTTTTAATCCTATAGTATGTAAAGCATAGAATGTGACGCATGTTTTGGATTCAAAAAATATGATACCGTTTGAAAGTTATAGATTTTTTTCAATCAGCCTATCGATTAGGACTTTAGTCATAATTCTAATAGAAAATGAATAATAATTATTTATTAAATTCAAATTAAATAATAATTTATATTTTTGAAAAGCTGAGAATCTCCTCTAAAAACCCTTTTCGTTTCATTAATTTTGGGTGAAAAAAAAGTCGTCAGCCACATACCCTACAAATATTGCCACTTTTTGGCATACCATGATCCTGCACATACCCTCCCCTTGGATATATGCCCTATCACTAATGTTTAGTGATAGGAGGTGGAAGAAACTACTCCCAACTTTTTCCTCAATTATTCTGACTATTCATTAGCAAGAGGCTTTATAAATATATCAGCCACTTGTTCCTTGGTAGGAACATATTCCATGTTGAATTATTTGTAACCTTTTCTTTGATGAAGTGATACTTGATTGATATATGCTTGGTTCAGGAGTTCATTGTTAGATTCTTTGAGATATTAATGACACCTGAATTATCACAAAAGAATCAAGATAGGATCATTGTACTCTACCTTGATGTCCTTTAATGTTTGCTTCATCCATAGGACTTGAGTGCAACATGTAGTTGTTGCAACATATTCTACTTCTATAGGAGAATGGGTGACAAACTCTTGCTTTTTACTCATCCAAGAAACTAGTTTGTTTCCCAAAAAGAAGGCGCCTCCACTAGTACTCTTTCTGTCATACACACTTCCTACCCAATCTACATCTATGTATGTTTTTAAAGTGAAATATTTGCATTTGGGATGCAATAATCCATAGTCAATAGTACTTTTGATGTATCTTGTAATTCCCTGCCACGAAACCACAAATGACAACACATCTAACAAACAATTATGACACATTTTTTTTTAAGTGAATAAGCATATAGATCATAATATCAACTAACATAGAATGTAAACTATATGTACAAATGCTCTAACAAATTCCTTTTGGGTATCATGACTACATTACATGCACATATTCCTAGCATGTTCTAATCCAACATCTAAGATTAACCAACCCACAAAAGTTAATAATAAATCCATTGCATAAGTAAATGAACATCATACGTCCATACATCATATTAAATAAATAACCATCAATGATTAAATGTTAAACCCAAGGAGTACATACATCGATTTTATTACATAAAGGTGCATCGTTTCATGATTAAATAATTGCATCAATACCTCTCAACATACAATGGGAAGGATACATCAGATACATGATAAGATACAACTAAAATGATTACATTACATAACATCAACACCATCTAAAGTCTGGTACAAGATCTAGAATCTATGCATAAGGTACAACATACATGCTCACGAACATCAACTAGGAACCCAATGGAGTGTGTAGCATGTTCCACCCAACCATGTGGAACCCTCAAGTCCACCCCCCATGCTAGGAGATGATAATAAGGACCCACTACAAAAGAAATCAAATAGATAAGGGCTAACATGACACCAACATACAAGGTGCAACAAGACAAAACATAATAGTGACACCACTTCCAGAGGCACACAAACAATGAGGATAACACAAGACTAGGGAATACTAGATTTCAATAGGGAAGAGTGTCATCACATGGTACTAGCATAGGTTGTCTAGAATTCCTCTCACTAGGAACTCACCCCCATCTATGGTTGTCTGGCATTCCTCTGACTAGGAGCCAGCCCCATAGCGTGACACATCTAGAGCCAATAATCCTTTAGTGAGGTCAAGGAGGTTGACCTTTCCTACCAAGCCTTCTCACCCCATCCTTAGCCTAACCAAGCACTATAGGAATGGGTGAGGACTTCAATTATCTTATTTATGTGAAAATTACCCATCCCCCTAGTTTAATATTTAGGTTATTACTGAATTAAGTAACTCTCCAATGGGTTGTCTAGGTCACCAGTTTGGGATTCGGTCCCCATTGAGAGCCATTCCCCTTGCTTGCAACTAGATGAACCAATACATCAAATAGGGTAAAGCCATCTTGCACCCTAATAGAACCACAATAAACACATATCCAGAGCAAGACATGGACCATCTTTCTCACAAATCACCACCATAATAATAATTCAATAGTGCAAGGCTAGAGACCCTCTTGTACACAATCTCAAAACACCAACCAGTATCTTGTGAAGCAACATGAGACTCATGCAAACACTCATGGATTGACATAGGTTGTCCTGGCGGATCTTCCTAGGCCAGACCCCCATCCTGGGTTGTCTTAGTACCCTCACCTAATTCGCGACCGCCATACAAACTCATCCAAGTACAACCATACTCCCCTCTAACCTATGGAAGCCTACTAGTACAACTTCACCCAAATTAGTCCCACTTAAAGCAATTTCCAAATCACTCCAATACCAAACATCAACACCATATACAAAGCTAATGATCAAGCAACAATGCATCCTTGAAAGACATCATTTCCACATCACATGACACTCAAAATTTAATCTATGTAGCAAATTTACAATAGAAGATAAACAAAATTAATCAGTTGAATGTCCAATCCTATAATACATCACATAAAACATTAATGAAAACATTTCTATAACCTTGAAAAAGCATTAATAATTCCCTCAATTCTAATTACTCAATTTAAGTCCAATTCAATAAATTATTTACTCCAATTAGTTCTACTTAAAAATATATAAAGTGGCAATATTCCCTTTTTTTAAATTACACTCTAACTCTCTCTTAAATAACTATAAATAATTAATTCCTAAACTTCCACCCTTAAGTAATATTAACTTTCCCTAACTCTCAGTTAAAAAGAGATAAAATAGATTAATTCGCTTTAATAATTTACCCAAACCAATTAATTTTAACCATTTAAATATTCTTATAGAAATAGCCAACCAATTAGAAATTCCAATTTAAATTCTAATAAGTAAATCAATATTCCCTAATTAATTATTTTCCAATTCACAATTCTACTATTCATCTAATGCTCTTATGCAACAACAATAATGTTCCTATTATAACCATAATTGTATCTCGATATTCATATACATATATAAATATGCATACCAAACACACACATATATATAATTGAATACTTTGTTAAACCAAATGGCAACTCACTATAGATCTATGCTTTTGTACATATCGAGTGCCATACATATATAATCGAATGAAGACCCACCATAATCTATCCATTACATAAACTTCCATCGAACACCCTACAAAATGCCATTTACTTAACATATGCTCCAACTGAAATTGAAACCTCCAAAATCAACATTCAAGAAAAAAAATGAAACGCTATAAATAGAATCGAATACCAAAGTGATAAAACCAAACTCAAGAATAAAACCTTCAATCAATAACTGAGATAAATATATATATCGAAATTCCTTACATAGTAACTTCAGCGAATAAAATACCAAGCGATATACATGTATCCAATAAGTTACCCAAAAATCAGACCATCCACAAAGCATTAACCTCATCAGCAGCTAACCTAGGCAATATCGAAAGCATAAGAAAGTGAAATCACAACCCACAAAGCATTAAGGGAACTAAAAAGATCACACCTCACCTAACCAAATGGCGAATCCTCTGAAGGGTCATCACTTTATTCTCATGTTGGCCATAAATAATTACATGACTCTGTGTATAGGAAACCAAAGAAAAAAAAACTATCGTCTAAAATGAAATATCCATTGTTGGTCATAAAATGAAAAAGACAAAGCATCGACTGCTAATAGAAAATGGATTCTATATATAGAAAAATTACTAATCCCCTCCAACGAAACTTTCATCGAGTACCATCAACAAAAATGAATACTTGAATTCAGCCAAATGACATATTTTAGCTAGGTGCATTATATATTTGGTAGCTTATGTAAAATCAAGTATCAAACATAATCCTTTAAATTCATTCCCATCTTTATAGGCAATGAACATAGGGGAAAGAATTTCTACTAGCAGTGATACAAAGGGGTTGCATTCAGAATTAAGTGATGAAGTTATCAAATAAAATCTAAGCCACTCCCCAAATCAGGTTGATGCAAAAGAGGGTGACACCTTTTTTGAAGATAAAGACAGCCATAGAAAGCTTTAAAAAATCCCAAGAAAAAACAACTAACATGCATAGTGGGCGCATAAAGAGAGTACCAATAATTTCATTTTCATAAACTTTCAAATGAAACCAATTAACAAAGAAACGCTAGACGCTCAAACAATTTATTAAAAATGGCAAAATAACTTTTAGCAAAAATGATAAGCTGAAAATTAAAGACTAAATGTCCCAAATCGATGTTATCTCATGGAGGAAAATTAGTTCCAAGGTAGGCACATAATATTTTAGCCAAAAGACCAAAATTTAGGAAACTTTCAAGCAACGACAAAAAGATAAATAATTTAAGGGTATCAAATTCTAGCTTAAGTGGAGATTTTACCTTGAAATGATATACAAAAAACAACTGGCAAATCGTTCTTTTGTAACAACATAGAGAAAATTTCAATTATTTTGAATAAATAAATGAAACAAGAATATAGATGATTCCAACCTAGATTCCAATGCTACAGAGATGGAAAAATGGTGTCGAGATCAACAGTTACATTCACAACAATCCACTTCTTTAATAATCCAATAGCAATCCACTTTTCCCAATTCCATATTTTCTTTCAACTAATTCATAAAATGCACTTCTTCTATAGAATAATTTCTTCAGACAAATTTCTCATTCGAAAACTAAAAATTAAAGATGAAAAACCCAAAATCTCCCCAAAATGATATTTAATAACCAAGGAAAGCTTCTTTTTTTCAAAAACAAAAAGCAGATAAAAATATCGTAAAAACTACAAGTTTCCAAACAATAACATGTTTGAAGTCACACATGTGCTTTGAAATTACTTTTCCTATCTTTTAATCATTTTATCCCATTATCGATTATCCTCATCCGAATTAATGTTTTATTCTAATATTTTATATCATATTAATATATTTTCACATTTTAATTTATTATTAAAACCCAACATTAATAATAAATATATTTATATTTAATTGTCAAGTTACTTTTTAACTTAGTGATTTAATTTAATAAATCAATCAGCCAAGAACAACATATATATCAATTTATCCAAATGCTTTATTTAATAATTTATATAATTCATGACTAAACCAACAACATTTTTAAACTAGTTTAATTCCAACATCATGAAACAAAATTTATCAACATCATACTTAAATATCGTGAAAGGGCCAATCATGGAGGGGCACTACATCCTCCCCCCATAGAATTCAACTTACTCCTATAAGTCACAAGGTTAGAATAAAACATACACACATTAGTTCAAAAATTTGTTAAATAATACAACATTCACCTTTCCTTTTAGTGTAAATACAAGCAACATCAAATAATCAAGCAAACCCAAAAGTTAAACATTTACCTAAACTTAACCAAGGTCGAGAAATAGGACCAACTGACCACATACATCAAACGACATTGACGAGGTAATGGACTGGATACTCATCCTCCTCAAGGATGATGGATAGGTTAGGGGACCTCTTTTCATCTCCATTTTCAAAAACATTTCCATTGGATTTTAAGGCACACTTAGACCTAAAAATTTAGGTGGAGTTGATGCTTGGTAGCTGCAATCTACATCAAAAAATTTGTCAAATAATATATATATATCAAAAAATCAAGCACACTATTAGAGGAAATCACAATGTAGCAAGGTACTTGTGAACGAGTAATGCTACACTATCCCTCTCACCAAGACACTTCAAACAATAACCCACATCAATGAATAACAACAATTACATCGTAAACAATTTCCTACATATCTATCATCAAAGCTGATTCATTATATCAAAATGCTATTCTTCCACAAAACGGAATAAAATTATATAAAAAAGGCACACATTTTTCATTAAGTATTCATCATTCACATGCAAGACTTCCCACTTTATTCATTTTACAATGCTAAATATCATAATATATATGTGACACAAGATCATAATTTTACGCCTCTTTAGAAACAAAAACACAATTTATCACTTCATAAGCACAAAATTCTAGATTTAACACACATTCTTCACATACACATATAAATTCACATCATCGGGAAACACATCACAAGGATACATAAGGGTCCATAATGCATCTCTAGTAGGAAGAATATTAGTGCATTGTGCACCACACTGAGGGTCTTATACTTTCCACCAGGTTTTTGCACCATTGGACAAACATCACCTAAGGACAAATCTCATGTTGATAAACGAGGATGACCCAAAAGGGAAAGCATAACCTCAAGAGTATAAGCAACTAGGTCAACGTAATGGGCTCATATGAAATTAGAGTGCCTAGTATATGAACCTAGGCTCTGATACCAAGTGTAATGCCCCGGCATGAAACCCCAAAGGACAACACATCTAGCTCACAATTATGACACATTTTTTTTGAAATAAATCAACATATAAATCATACTATCAACTAATATAGAATGTAAACTACATGTACAAATGCTCTAACTAAGTCCTTTAGGGTATCATGACTGCATTACGTGGACAAATTCCTAAAAAGTTCTAATCCAACATCTAAGATTAACCAACTAACAAAAGTTAAGTATAAATCCATTACTTAAGTAAATGAACATCATACATCCATAGATCATATTAAATCAATAACAATTAATGATTAAAAGTTAAACCCAAGGAGTACATACATCACTTTAATTAAATAAAGGTACATCATTT
>VDFB02140755.1:0-43865 GCA_007258455.2 Sequoia sempervirens | reverse complement strand
ATACATCCTTCAACACAGAAGACATACACATTCAAGAAAGATACACACATTTTAGAGTCTCTCATTGAACACACCAAAAAAGTATTATCTAATTTTGTTTATATTTAGGGTGAGTCAATAGACCCTTATTTACAATAGGCTTTGAGTTACATTATTTTGATTTCTCGATATCAAAAACAGGGCATTTCTCTAGATCATCATCTGAGTTTACTTCAAACTTTATAGAAGAGGATGGTTGAACATGTAGGCTCTCTTTTTCCTCTTTGGTCAACAAGGGTGCATTGGGTCCACACCCTAGAGGCCAATCCCAAATTGAGGAAGGCTTTTTAATCTTGGGTATCCACTTCTCCTCAATCTTCAAGTCTCTCTCTAGCTTGATTCGCATAAGAGCTTGAGCTAGAGTTTCGTCATTGGGAATTTCTGGTTGAACCTTCATCTTGGTGTTTCCTTCCTTAACATCATTATTTCATGAGGTTCTAATAATTTTCCCTTTCTTTCATCCTGCCTTTGGCCTTCTCATTCCCACATTCAATTCAGGTTTGGTCAATTATTAGGAATTCTAATTTTGGGTCAAGGGTTAACTACTTTAGTCAACTATTGTAGACTCAAAAGGCCTAGAGTTGAACCCTAAGCTCTGATACCAAATTTAATAACCCATTCCTAATTATTACTAAATTATTATCATTGTAAATGACACATGAATATACTCCAAATTAAAAAGACATAACTAGTGGCTAAATTCAATCATAGCTACACATGTCCACTTAAAATGAGTCAAAGCTTCTTATATTCACTTCAAAATTCAAATTACAATATCAAGATTTACTTGGCACCTAAGGCCAAAATGTTATTGCATAGTACATTTCTCATCAAGTACATGAATGAATAACATCAAGATACATCATAGACCATGATAGTTTGAGAACAACTAAGGTTCTTCTTCAACGCTTTCCTCCACTGGTGGATGAGAACATGGTTGAAGTGCTTTACCACCCAACCACTAAGCTTACGCTTCCCTAGTATTATTTTGACTTGAAGAATTCCCAACCTTGCACAAAAAAATTAGCAAGAGAACAACCTGCAAGGTGGAATTTGGTGCATGCTCATACATCAACATGCAATTTCTATCTAAAATTTAGAAAAAAAAGTGCAAGATCTATGGTAGGAATGGTAGAGAGTGAAATCAAAGAGTTCATTCATACATACATAATGAACCATATTTCTTGGCCAAGCATAATAAGTGTGTTACAACAAAAACAAATGATAGGTTATGGTAAAGCAAACCATACTCTCTGAACCTATTTTGGCACCCATCCCAAAAGGTAACTTTCTAGTAAAACAACTATCTACCTTCTAGCAACAACTACCCATAGGTGCTCTAGTCAACTAAGGTATCACAATTCTATTCAAGTATTCAAAATATACTACTGCATTGTCTTCAAGGAAGATACAAAATACAAATTTATGCTCAAATTAGAAAGTAGATTCTATGTTTCAAAAGTTTTTCAACATTCAGTCATATAATTCTTATGACTAGTTTCTACTTAAAAACTTAAGCATTTTTCTTTAAAATGTACTAAAAAACAAAGTCTATGTGCATACACATATATGTGCCTACTAATGTTAAAATTTGTGCATACATTCTAAAATAATCATTATTCAGATTGCAAACTTTCAATAGTATTCTAGTTGACATTTCATTGTCAAAATAAATATTCTAAGCAAGTATTATACTAACAATTTCTCACACACTGTTATATTCTAACATTTGTTGTTTCCATAAGAACATTCATTGCTTAAATAGAACGAGCACTATTTCCTACTAAACAGTCATAAAGTAAGTTGTTTACATACTAACCAGTCATAAAATCAGTTGTTTACACATGAACACTCATTATTTCAACAAAATAGGTATTGTTTCCTACTAAATAGTCATAAAGTTGTTTACTTACTAAACAGTCATAAAATAAGTTGTTTACACATGAACATTTATTGTTTCAACAAAGTAGGTATTGTTTCCTACTAAATAGTCATAAAGTAAGCCGTTTACAAACTAAACAGTCATAAAATAAGTTATTTCCAACTATAAAGACAATCTTCAATGAAACATAGTCATTTGCTAAAAAATAACTTTTGTTTACATCATAACATTTCTGTTTAAAACTAACATAATATATTTAATGACAATTAATGTTATTTACTCATTTTTCTGATCTTAAGTTGTTTACAAGTAATTTTTCATCGTTTAATACTGAATGGATTTTCCCATCATGAACAAAAATTAAACAAAACAGAAAGCATAGTTCAACCTTAAGAACAAAATTTCTTTAATCTAGATCTTGAACTCTTTCATCACTGAATATCTTTATGAGCATCTTTAATATTAAAAGGAAACCAACTTTGACATGCTTGTTGAAGTGAGTTTCTTAAGCAAATTTTTCAATTAAGAAAACAAAAAGGTTTCAGGATCTACAATACTTTTTTCTACACAGGCTACATCAAAAAGACAAGGGTTTTTCTAGATTTTGACCCATTTCTATGGTCGGTTATTTCCTCTCTTAACCTCAAGTTTCATTCAAAGTTACCCTTTTTAGGTATTCTAGTTTAAACCTTAAATGCATGCTGCTTTATCTTCATGTAGACTCATATCTACTTCTAAAATAATAAATTACACTATCAATCATGAGGATCGATCTTTACAAGTTTACGAATAAACCCTTCATTAACATCCCTCGATTATTCAAACTGAGGCTTCTTTTATACACATATGATTATCACTAACTTGCATAAAAAAATGATTTACCTTTTCACCATTATCAGGTAGGCCGATAATGTGAAACGTTTGTTTAAAAAGACAACTTTTTCGACACATACTAAAGGTAGCACAAAGGTTTATTTCCTCTTTACATAGGTTTGATAGGTGAACCCTTACATAGTTGACACCAAATGGTACATATTAAATTGTATTATGATATTCGATAGCCATGATATGGCTTTCTCTATTGAGTGAACATTCTTAACAGTCACTTCTAGGATTTTGATGCCTCATACTAGCACAACTAGCCAAATGGATTCATTCAAAAAAATAACTAACACGAGCAGGTCGTAGGCCATGCTAATCCCCTGAGGGTGATCACCAAAACTATTCATTCAGATCAAGCCGAAACACATAGGCAAATACATAACATGCCTCTATACTATCGATTCTACTAGCATATGCAATGATAAGCATAAACAATATAGATATATGATAGTGATATTGGCACAAATTAATGAATTGAATTACCTCAATGGATGAGCCTATTGAATTGAATATTTCCTTAGATTTTTCCTTCAACTTCAATCTCTTTTCTTATTTTTGGGTGCTTGTCAATTTCCTTCCTTATCAATCTCTTGCTTTTTTCCACCTTCATTCAAAAGAATAGTAAAAAACCCCACTTTTGCGTGCAACTGGGTGCTATTATTATGGCAATTTCCTACCATAGCCGCCCTCCAATTTTGAATAATTCCTTTATTATTGGGTAGTCCACGACCATCATTGGTCTGCCTTGTAATCTTCATTGATTTTACTAGAGTCCTACTCATAAAGCATTGGTTATCAACTTAATCTCCATTCAAATTCAAACATGAATACATATGTATATGTACGTATATATATATATATATATATATAAACTTTCATATTTGTATCTATATGGATTTAAATGATTCCATTTACATCTTACCATACATTTGAATAATGTATATATCTATATATGTATTTATATATATTTATATATATGTATATATATGTGTGTGTGTGTGTTAGATTTACATACACATATATATGTATACATGCATATGTTTTAAATAAAACATTCATATACTAGTTGCTTGTTTGGAAAGACTCAAAGGTTCCATACACTATCATTTTAAGTAAGAACTTTTTTTTTCATTTCAAGCTTCTTTACATATATATATTTCTACACTAAAAAAGAGGATTTTCTTTACAATGCTCATTTTAGTTCCTTCAAATCACAAGGTTTGAATAGACAATTAAATCTACTAATCATTTCTTTGCAAGCACTGAAAATAGTTCAAATTAGAAAAAAAATATTTCTTATACATGGAGATCAATCAAATGGAAATCATCATGTCATTGTGGTGTGTGCACCTAGATTCCAACTGGCTTACTATTCAATCCAGCTAAACAATCCTAGTTCAACCATGTTCTCATCCTTCAACTTGTCATCCTACAACTACAGACACTTGCACTTGCAAATTGATTAGTAATGTTCAAATTTTTGATAACATATAAAAATAGTTTTCAGAAATCCACAAATTCAACATCAATCAACTCCATATATTCAACATTCAAATATTTTGGAATCTCCATTAAATATTTAGCTGAATTTCATCAATAATTCAATTTTGTACATTTAAATAAATATGCAATAAAATTTGGTTAACCCTAGGCATTTTTCCCATTTTGTGTGGTCATCTTTCTCCTATTGACAAGTCTACTCGTTGTCATCCCCCTCCATCCTTTTTTGGGCCACCTTAATTTTGTTAGAGAGCTCTCATGTTTGATGGAAAACATCCCTAAACACCCACTTATTCCAACCTTTAACCATGCATTTAATATAATTGAGTTTATGGAAGACCTTAAACATGGGGGAACCATGGATAGGGATATTCCACCAACCAACAATTTTATTTCTAAATTTTGAGTGAGAATTCCACATTATCTCAAATTAGAAAGGAAATGGACCAACAGTAGAGTGATCATTCATGATAAGTAGTAGGGGATTATGGTTTGAGACTATCCAAGGAAGCGCTAGCAGGTTGGATTTATCTAAAGAAGTCTAGTTAGGGGAGAAGAGAAATCTTTCAAGCCTAACGTAAATTAGGTTATCCCCCATTCTCTTATTGGTCCAAGTAAAGTTCTAGCCTTGTGACTCAACATCCACCAGTCCTATGTCACTTAAAAGATCTGCCAAGTCAACCATACTATTAGAATAGTCCATCAAGCCCCCACACTTTTCAGAAGGATATAGAGGAGATTTGTGTAAGGAAATCTATGGTGTGGAAACAACTCTCCTAATGTCAAAACCTCAAGGAAGAATGCAAAGGTTCTTTTAAATTTTCAATTACAGACCAATTAAGATACACTTGAAAGCAATAATAGAAATAGAGAAATAATCATACACAGATGAACACCAGATTTATGTGGGAAAACCCTTACAAGAGAAAAACCCACCACACCAAGAAAAAACCCTTTGTATTACAGTAAAAAAATTACATACAGAGTACGGGATTCACTCTCTCTGATGTCAATTTACAACAGCATTCACAATGATCAACCTTGTACAAAATATTCAAGTTACAATACTCTCATAATCAAATTCACACTGATCATACATCAAACTATTCATCCAACTGTTCATGCAACCATCGAACCGAACAACATTTGCAATTCTTGAGTACATCCATGACGCCCATGGTTTCTCGATCTTCCTCACAGAATGGCTGCAACAGTCTAACTCCCAATGGTTCCCATTCGGCTTCTCTGATTGTTCAGACTCACCACGTAGGATAGTCATCACTCAGTCAAAGGTGTTCAACCTATGTCACATGTTGGTGAGACACTAACCGTGTCTCCCCGATGCCACAAGACCTAATTTTCATTATCGCCAAGAGTCCTGACCATTGGCAAGATGTTACACCAAGTTCACAAGTCGCATCGACCTCAACATTCTCATCAATGAGACAATCGCTATTCAATGAGACATCATACCAATGTTCAAAGGTCACATAGATATCATCTTTCCCTTTGGTGAGACTATCGCTCTTTGCCAGGAGATCATACCGATGCCTTCAAGTTACGCCACAATGTTCCACTATTAGCGAGACTTTGTTCATCACTAAGACTTCATACCGAAACCTCCATGTTACCCCGAGACCACCTTTTGCCAAGAGTCATACCGAAGACATCTAATAACAAACACATGTTGCATTGTCGGCAAGACTTACTGCTATCATTAAGAGTTCTTACCAAAATATTCAAGTCACCCTGAGATCAGCTTTCAACAAGAGTTATACCAAAGATAGCCCACAACATTAGTGAGACAAACACCCATCACCAAGAGTTCTTACCAAGCCACCATATGTTTTCCCGATGACTCCAACTGTAGCTATCGATGAGACTTTCCATATCAACAAGACTTCATACCGAAGCATATGAGTTACTCTAATGACACAGTCGCCACAAGTCTCTCTGACTAACACATGGAACCAAACCGTCGACCAAAGATCTCCTCGAGCAGAGTGAGATAGAAATTGTCACAATGATCATCATTTCACAATGATAGGTCCATTCGGAAAGAATGAAACAAGGTCTTAGTGACTAGAACTTTTCACAAGGTTCCAAAGCTGCTAGTCGGCCAGACAATATGGATGTCACACCAACTTGGCTCTTTCAAAGGTTTCAGCCTGTGAGATTGAGACACATATTTCCAACAATCTCCCACTTGATGAATATCACACAAGAACCTCCAGAGCATAACAAAACTACTGATATTCATGGGCACTAAGGCCCATCGAACTGGCACACCACCTAAACTTGTTTGTGCTCACTGGCTTCATCAATGCATCTGCAACATTCTCCAGAGTATCCACTTTTTCTATAGAGACCTTTCCATCCTCCACCATATCTCGTACAAAATGATACTGTACATCTATATGTTTTGTCTTGGCATGGAAAGTAGGATTCTTTGCCAAACAAATAGCACTCTGTCTATCACAATAAATTGTTATTTTCCCTGCATCAAAACCAATGTTAGAACACAAACGTTTTAACCAGATTGCTTCTTTATAGGCATGTGTTGCTGCCATGTATTCTGCCTCTATAGTGGACAAATTGACTACAGCCTACCGCTTACTCATCCAACTCACTGCACTACCATTCAACATGAAAATATATCCACTGGTGGATCTTTTGTTGTCTATGTCCCCTGCCCAATCAGAATCCACATAGCCTCGAATACTGAGAGTCCTCTATGATTCAACCAAGTTCCCATGGTAATACAAAGCATATTCAAAAGTGCACTTCAAATATCTGAATACTCTTTTCACAACATCCCAATGTGTCCTTCCAGGATTAGCCATAAACTAACTAAGTACTCCCACTTCTTGGGAAATGTTTGTCCTTGTACAGACCATTGCATACATTAGAATACCAACCATACTAGCATAAGGCACACTGGTCATGTCCTCCATCTCAATAGGAGATTTTGGACAGTCTTCAACAGATAGCTTCGTTCCCTACAAAACTGGAACAACTAGTTGCTTGCAATCATTCATACAAAATCTCTCTAGAACAGTCTTAACATACTTACTTTGACTGAGCCAAAGTTTTTTGCTCTTCCTATCCCTGGTTATTTCCATTCCCAGAATATACCTTGCTGCACCAAGATCTTTCATTTTAAAATTTGCATACAATTGAGACTTAAGATCATAAATCATTAACTTACTATTGCCTATGAACAACATATCATCAACATAGAGAGCAATAATAAGAAATTGATCACTTTCAACTTTGTAATACACACAATGATCAGATTTTGATTTTACAAATCCCAATGAAAAAACAAAAGTGTCAAACATATAGTACCACATTCTAGGAGACTTCTTTAACCCATACAAAGATTTATTCAACTTGCAAACCAATCATTCTTTACCTTTTTCCACAAAGTGCTCAGGCTAGGACATATAAATCTCTTCTTCAAAATCACCATGAAGAAATGTTGTCTTTACATCCATCTGTTCGATCTCTAAATCATACGTTGCTACAAGTGACAAAATAAATGTAATGGATGCCAGCTTAGCTACAGGATAAAAATTTCTCCATGATGAATTCCCTCTACCTGGGAATAACCCTTCGCAGCCAACCTTGCCTTATATTTTTCCACACTGCCATCTAGACCTATTTTCTTTTTAAATACCCATTTATAGCCCATAGCTTTTCTACCTTCAGGCAAGGGCACCAAACTCTAATTATCATTATTTTCTAATGATGTCATTTCTTCATTCATGGCTCCCAACCAAGAGTTTGAATCATACATTCTAAATGCCTCTTTCACAGTCCTAGGCTCATCAGTGCTAGAAATTAAAGCATAGGCACAAGTAGAATCTATCAAAGAAAACCCATACCTATCAGGTTGCTTTCTTTCACAAGTTGACCTCCTCACTTGTTGAGGCTGAGGTTGTTCTTCTTCATCAGAACACTCGGAACTACTTGAACTCTCCTCAATTTCAAGTACATTTTGAATTTTCAATTCCTCTTTATCTGGTGTAGGAGGAATTTTAACTACATCCTTTTTGTTTTCTGATTTTCTCTCTGACTACAGATCCAAGGTAGAAGGCTTCATCTCACGAAAGATAACACTTTTGCTGTATAGAACCTTCTCTGTATTAGGATTCCAAAGCTTGTATCCTTTTATGCCAACACTATAGCTAATAAAAATACATTTGACAGCCTTGTTCTCCAATTTAGATCTTTTCTCATTTGGCACATATGCATATGCCTCACAGCCAAAGACTCAAATGTGTCTTAAAGAGGGCTTCTTACCAGACCATGCTTCAAAAGGTGTTTTCTCAACAAGAGCAGAATTAGGAGAATAGTTTATCAAGTAACATGTAGCAACTACCTCAGCCCAAAACTTCTCCTCCAAGCTAGCATTACTCAGCATACTTTGTGCTCTTTCCATCACTGTCCTGTTGAACCTTTATGCAACTCCATTTTGTTGTGAAGTGTAAGGTGTAGTTTTATGTCTTTCATGATCTTTACAGTACCTCTCAAAATCATCAAAACAAAATTCACCACCATTATCAGTCCTTAAACATTTTATTTTTCTTCCAGTCTAATTTTCTACAAGGTTCTTAAATTCCTTAAACTGACTGAACACTTCTAATTTACTTTTCAAAAAATAAACAAATTTTCTTCTTGAATAATCATCAATGAAAGATGCATAGTACCTTGAATTAGACAAAGAAGGAACATTCACTAGACCATAAACATCAGAATGTATATAATCAAGCAAACCAGAAGATTTGTGAGGACTGGAATAAAATGAAACATGGTGTTGTTTACCATATATACAATGTTCACAAAACTTGAATTCGAGGTTACAATCTTCAAGCCCCTCAACCAAGTTTTTAAACCTTTCTCACCAATGTGGCCTAGCCTATGATGCCAGAGCATAGTCTTTTCTGCTAGAAGTTTAACTTCCATAGAGTTTACACTATTAGGAAGTTTTTCCTCTTTTCCTCCATGATTAGCTTTCTGTGACATTGTAGAGACACTATTGTATTGAACAACATGTGCATCCAGCTTATACAAGGTACCAATACAAGCACCCCTTGCTAGCACCATTGAGCCTCTAGTCATCTTGCAGCCATTTCCAGAGAACATGACTTGCACTCCAATATCATTCAGCATACTAACAGAAAGTAGATTTTGAGCCAGACCTGGTATATGCATTACATCATTGATTCCCTTCACTCTTCCATCAAGGAATTGAATTATGACTCTTCTATGGCCAACTATTTTCAAAGATGAATCCTTTGCCAAATCCACCTTTCCACCATTGTATTTTTCATACTTCGTGAACTAGTCTCTATGAGATGTCATGTCAAAAGATGATCAAGAATCAATCAACCAGACATCATCTGATGCCTATGTAGCCAAGGCTGCAATGAAGGCATTTGCATCACTATGAGAAGAAACATTGTCGGAAGAATACTTATTCTTCTTCTTTTTCTCCTCTTTACAATCCTTTCAGACATGACCAGGTTGCCCACAATTCTAGCACTTCACCTTGGACTTCATTCCATGAGACTTTGATCTCCCCTCTAATTTGGATTTGGACTTCTTGTCCTTCTTCTTGCCTTTTTCTTTTGATCTTCCTCTAACAACAAGAGCCTCCTTTGCCATCTCAGAATATTTCCTTCTCATCTCTTCTGATAACAAAGAAGCAACACCATCTTCCATCTTAAAAGTGGATGTTGTACTCCCAATAGCCATCACCAGGTGATCCCAAGAATCTGGCAAAGAACATAATAATAGTGATCTTCTTCATCAATCTTCACACCCACAGATGTTAACTATGCAATCAACATGTTGAATGCATTCAAATGATCAGCAAAAAACCCTCCTTCCTGCATTCTCAAAGAGTACAGCTTCTTCCTCAAGAATAATTTATTCACCAAGGACTTTCCCTGATAAATAGCTGCCAGTCTTTTCCACAAGGAAGATGCAGTCTTTTCTTTATGAACATTCAGAAGAACAGAGTCTACTAAATAGAGCCTTATCAACCCCTTATATTTTCTATCTGCAAGGTCCCAATCCTCTTGCTTCATGCCTATAGGCTTCGTTCCAGACACAACAATCCACAAATCATGATCAACCAACAAATCTTCCATTTTAAGTTTCCACAACTCAAAATTGCTGCCATTGAATTTCTCAATTTCAATCTTTCCTGATGTGCTTGTCATCTTAACCTGTAATTTGAATTACCAAACTTCTACAAGACTCCCACTGAAAAGGATTGACACAAAAAACCCAACGTACCCACAAGGATAACACAACTGGCTAGGCTCTGATACCACTTGTAAGGAAAGCTATGGTGTAGAAACAACTCTCCTAACGTCAAAACCTCAGGGAAGAATGCAGAGGTGATTTTAAATTTTCAATTACAGACCAATTAAGATACACTTGAAAGCAATAACAGAAACAGAGAAATAATCATACACAAATGAACACCAGATTTACGTGGGAAAACCCTTACAGGAGAAAAACCAACCACACCAACAAAAACCCCTTTGTATTACAGTAAACAAATTACATACAGAGTATGGGCTTCACTCTCTTTGATATCAATTTATAATAGCATTCACAATGATCAACCTTGTACAAAATATTTAAGTTACAATACTCTCAGAATCGAATTCACACTAATCATACATCAAAATATTCATCCAACTATTCATGTAACCATCAAATCGAACAACATCTACAATTCTTGAGTATATCCATGATGCCCATGGTATGTTGATCTTCCTCACAGAATGGCCGTAATAGTCTAACTTCCAACGGTTCCCATTCGGCTTCTTTGATTGGTCGTAGACTCACCACATAGGATAGTCATCACTTGGTCAAAAGTATTCAACCTATGTCACATGTCAATGAGACACTAACCGTGTCTCCCCAATGCCACAAGACCTGATTGTCATTATCACCAAGAGTCCTAACCATCAGCAAGACATTACACCGAGTTCACAAGTTGCATCGACCTCAGCATTCTCATCAGCGAGACAATCGCTATTCAATGAGACATCATACCGATGTTCAAAGGTCACATAGATATCAGCTTTCCCTTCGATGAGACTATAGCTCTTTGCCAAGAGATCATACCAATGCCTTCAAGTTACACCGCAATGTTCCACTATCAGCAAGACTTCATTCATTGCTAAGACTTCATACCGAAACCTCCATGTTAACCCAAGACCACCTTTCACTACGATTCATACCGAAGACATCCGATAACAAACACATGTTGCATTGTCAGCAAGACTTACCACGATCGTTGAGAGTTCTTACCAAAATATTCAAGTCACCCCGAGATGAGCTTTTAACAAGAGTTATACTGAAGACAACCCACAACATCGGTGAGACAAACACCCATTGCCAAGAGTTCTTACTGAGCTACCATATGTTATCCCGATGACTCCAAGTGTAGCTATCGGCGAGACTTTCCATATCGACAAGACTTCATACCGAAGCATATGAGTTACTTCGATGACACAGTCTCTACAAGTCTCTCCAACCAACACATGGAACCAAATTGTTAGCCAGAGATCTCCCCGAGAGGAGTGAGATAGAAATTGTCACAACAATCATCATGTCATAGCAATAGGTCCATTTGGCAAGACTGAAACAAGGTGTCAATGACCATAACTTTTCACAAGGTTCCAAAGCTGCTAGTTGGCCAGACAATATGGATGTCACACCGACTTGGCTCTTTCAGAGGTTTTAGCCTGTGAGATTGAGACACATATTTCCAACAATTTGAAGTCTCTTTCCACTAACTAGTGGGCCCCTTATTTTTCTAGATCCACTTATTGATATCTAGCCAAAGAGCTTTCCTAGCATTTCTAATGTTGGGGGCGTAAATATTTATTAGAATCCACAAAGACCCAGAATAGGTGAATTGGATCCCCAAACTATTCCTATTTTGAAATAGTTCAATGCTCCTTAGTTTATTAGGGTTTCACATAAATTTTAGGTCTCTCAAAGTCTCATCTACATCACTACAGGAAAAGTGAGAATTTGGCTAGATGTTTTTTAGCTACAAATTCAAAAAAAAAATTAACCATTTTAACTTCTTGTAATACTAGTATGTAAAGCTTGTATGCCCAAAAATAATCCATCAGGGCGAGTTGTTTATGGGGGCTATTTATCCCTCTTACATTCTAGGATAGGACTTTTATTTTGTCATCTTCTTTGAGGACACTTCCAACATCCTCTATTTTCCAATAGCTATCTCTTTGGATGTCTCTCTATTTCTAGTTTATCGTTGGTTGGGTCTACGTAGTTTGGTATCAACCCCTACATCTACCTTCCTTTATTTTCCCTTCTTCTTTGGGGCTGACCAACCATCCTCTTCATTGGTTTGGCTATGTGACTGGATAGCTATAATTGTCACTCTGAATCCAAAGCCTTCCCCTTTTAAACCAACTCTAGTTATTTCTCCCTCTTCCCCTTTTAAATCTCTTATAGTATCCTACAAGCCCCATAAGGCTTCTTACTTCTAAAACAATTTTGGGAATTTTTCATGTTGAAAAATGGAGGTAATTATGTAGCTTAAAAATTGTAAAACTATGAGATTGTAGATCTATTTAAGTGTTATTTGTTACAAATTCTTTATGTATTATTATCTGTTTAGATCAATTTTACCAATTGTAGAAAGAGGCAAAAGATTGTAGAAGAATGAGACAAGAAGATAGAAGTGACACAACATATACGTCGAGAAAACCATTTTGGGAAAAAAATCCACCACCAGAATCAATAGTGCTTGTATTATTTAACCTTAGAATAATATTACAATAACATTGTATCAATCATTTTCTTGGTATGCTTCTTTTTCCTTCAGCAATTCTTCTTCACAACCTACAATAAACTCTGATAAAACTCTCTTCAACTTGCTGCAATTAATAGAAAATAATGAGCATTGTAAACTCCAAAGAGTTGTAAATTACAAGAGAACAAAGCTCCTCTAAAACACCTACACCTATTTTGTGCAAGTAGAGTTCCATCATGTAACATGAAGTCAAAACCAAAGTCTCCTCAATTTAGGCGGCCCAAACTGAACTCCTAGCTGATCATTGGTCAATAAAATATCTTCCAAGCTTCTCCTCAAAGTTGGCACCCAAGAATGGGCCCATTTAACTTAGCCTTGTAAATATCTTCTCATGAAAAAGGTGTTAACTCAAAGATTCCAACTTGGGCACCCAAGGTGTGTCCAAGTCAATCTTTGTTAACATAAACATATCTCTCCATCAATTCATGCAAACAATATGCATGATTGATCATCCCACTTAATTGAATGTTTCCACCTGTTATCTATCATGCAACTAAAATCATTAGTCATGAAACTCAATTCAATTGAAGTCAACTAGTATTCAACTAAAACTAACTACATGCAATTGAAGATAACTGAACTAAACAAAAAAAAACTAAACTAAACTGATATTGAACTGAACTAAACTAAACTAAACTCCACTCATGTAAATATCAATCCCTAACTTGTAGGATCTTTACATGCGTTACTGAAGTGTTATCTATTCTCCAAACAGTTAACTTAAGCAAGGTGGGTTCCACCTTCCATGTGGGCACCCCATGTTCTATTATTTAGGAACTCTTCTTGGATGCCCTCACATGTTCCTATCATTTAGGAATAATTACAAATATCAATTTACATGTTCATTTCATTCGAATTTAATCTCTTTCTAATCCTAGTGTTGGGGAACACTTTCCAAGGAAATATGTTTAGGATTGCAATTAAATGGCATCCTATTCCCAATAGTTCATTCTTATATTGCTTTTATCTTATCTAGATATACTATGATTCTATCTGTTGAAATGACGTGGCCTTGAGGTGATGAAATATGTTATCAAAGAATGCATTTATTTTAATAAATTTCCATATAGTTTATGTCCATTCAACCTCCAAAACTAACTAAAGGTGTGCTAGGTGTTCCTCCTCATTTTTGGAATAATATAATATATATTATAAGAATATCAAAACAAATTTATTCAAGTATTAATGGAACACACTATTAATTAAGTTGATAAAGGCAACAATAGCATTAGTCACACCAAAGGGTATAATTGTAAAATCATAGTGTCCATACCCTTTTCTAAATGTTTTCTTTGGAATATCTTCTTCCTTTATCCTAATTTGATGATCTGCCTTGATCAAAAGTCTATTTTTGAAAAAATAGTTTCTCCTTTCATCTATTCAAAGAGCTCCTCAATGCATGGAAAATGGTACCTATCATTTATTGTGACCTTGTTCAAAATTCTATAATTAATACATAACCTCAAGGTTCTATCCTTCTTAACAAATAAAATTTGTGCTCTATAAGGAGATACACTTAGTATTATTAGACCCTTCCCAATTAGTTCCTCTAATTGCATCTTGAGATATTTCAATTAAATTATGTTTATTTGATAGGATTCCCTAGACACAGGTTCAACTTCAGGAACTATATCAATGGAAAAATAAAATTTTATCTTTAGGAGTAACCCTGGTAGTTCTTAAGGAAGCACATCATTATAATTTTTAAGATAAAGGTTGGAATATTTCCTTCTTCCTCATCCATGGTAACCATGTATATTAGGGATCACTTTCTTCTTTCCATTTTCAATTGTATAACTCATATAGTTTCTTTACTTATGGGTTTAAGTTTTCCTTGAATCCTAGCCCTTCTCCCTTCATTATCCAAAAACTCAACAAACTTGTTAAAGTAATCCAAATTATATTGGTGATCTATTAACCAAATCATTCAAATAATATCATAAGATCCTAGGGATGCCACATAAATATCTACCCTTGTTTCAAAATCAGGGAAGTTTATTTTTGCTTTGGATAGATATTTAGTTACTTGTTTAATTTCCTTATCCTCATACCAAATTATCCATGATGACTCCATATGATTAAATTTTAGTGAATTTTTCTTTACTAATTCTAGAGAGAAAATATTTAGATGATCCAATATATATTAGAATTGAAACTAGTTTCTCATAAATGTACTTGTAGTCTCTATGTGTACATTATGGAATCAGGTTCTTTGATTTCTCACTATTACATGAATCCTTGGTGGAGGCCCTCACTAAGGTTGGTTTTCTCTAATCTATCCTTGCATCCTTAGGCATTATCTAATAAAATGATTCCCTCCACACATGAAACATCCACCTAGCATTCCACATTGCACTAGATTCCTAGGATGATTATTTCTTGTTTCATTATACCTTGGTTGATGTTTTGCCCTGTTGTATTTTCTTTGGCCATTCCTATTGAAGTTTCCTCTATTATTTTCATTGTACCTTTGATTTTACCTTGGAGATGGCTTCATTTCTAATGAATTGCTTCTTATATTTTTATTGAATCTTGGGTTCCTTCTAATTTCATGTTTCCTTTTAAAAATTTGGCTCTTGAAAGACTATTTCCTACTTTAAAGATTTCTCTAGCACCTCATTCATACCTTTTAGTCCATGAATGCCAACATCTTCTCCTATGTTGGTATTTATCCCAAAATAAATTTAGTTTTTTAGATTTTCTCATCTCTTTGATACATTAGCACATATTTTAGTAACTTGGCAAACTTGTCCTAATATTATTGAACTCTCAAAGACCCTTGTCGAAGGTTGTGGAACTCATTCACCTTATCATCAAAAAAACAACTATGGTAACCATATTTTATGAAAGTGACTAAAAATTCTTCCCATGTTCTATTCTCATTGGTGTAACCATTATGCTCTTTGACATTAGTTCACCAACTAGCTGCTTCACCAACTAGCTACTTCACCAACAAGCTACTAGGACCCCCATAAGGCTTTAGTAGTTTCAATGTAGTCTCTCAACTCAAAATAATTTTCTACTTCATGCAACTAGTTCTTTTCCCCTTCCCATAATTGTTTCCCATCAAAATTTTGAGGGGTGATCTCCTTCAGGTCCTTAGAAAATTCCAAGATAGAATTTTCCTTTCTAGGGACAACAATATCCATTGTCAAGTAGGAGGTATTTTTCCACAGCGTGTCAAATTATGATATTGCTATTAGGATTCAACCGTGTAGTTTCGAGTCAAACTCATTGACCCATGAAACATGGGTCAATGAGTTTGACTCGAAACTACACGGTTGAATCATGATAGCAATATCATAATATCCATTGTGTTTTCTCTTGGATTATTTTCCTTACAAGGGTTTTCAAGCTCAGGTTCTACTATGTTTTCACTATTATCTTTTATTGTTAAAAGCATATATTGTTTTCTCCAATCAATTGATCTTATCTCTTTGTTTAGTTAAAAAAAATATTATTGCTTCAATTCTAACTTCATTTCCCCCTTGTGCCTATTGCTCATTGTTTTTATCCTTTATTTTTCTTTGGCCAGTGTTAGCATGAGTTACCCTTCCCCTTTCTAGTTAGTATTCTTGGATTGATTATTCCATATTAATACTCATCTTAGGTTTTAGTAAATTAAATTTAACTATTTTTTAATTCAAAATAACATTCAATTGCATGAGTCATAGTAAGGTCAAGGATTGGATTTCAAACCTCACTCTAATAACACATGTAATAATCCAATATTCATCTAACCAAAACACCACTATAATATATATATTGACTCATTCATAAATTGACTCGGTAACTTCTATCCTTATGGGATAAGTATTTATCAAACTTGAAACAACAATATGGTTTAGTCATATATTGATACAAAATAGGAATCCATCTATCCATATATCTACAATAGGCATCCACCTAAAATGAGATAGGCATCTACCAAAAGATAGGTGTGTGCTCTAGCCAAAGTCTTAGACTCATCGAATCTAATTGGTTCTAAGTTGCTTCCTTGAAGACCACACTTCCTATTGGGAGTGTATCGAGGTCTTTATCATTTAAGGGAATATAATTAATAATCAAAGGCTTGATTTCTTCCTCAGAATTTGGCCTAAGGCCTTAGGGAATCAAGAAATCCTTATGAAATTATTTTGAGTATAGTTCTAATGTATTTTATTTAGGTAATCTTTCATAATTTTCTAGTTGATCAATCTTTACCCTAAACCCCATTCCTAAATGACTAAGTACTGGGAGCATCCTTTATTTCCTATATTGCATACACATCCTTCTTCCAAATGTGATCAAGGCATAAAAATGTAGTTATGTTTTATATTCTATGTTTATGTGAATTGTTTAAGTGGGTACACAATCTTTTCTAGGGTTCTATTCCCTAGATAGTTCCTTTATTGCAACTACCTATGAATGAAATCTTATATAACAAATGTTCAACTTGACCATTGCTTGTTTTTCTAATATTATTTTAAATCTTATTCCTATAAGAAGCATCGACCTTGACTTATGTGAGGAATTTCATATCAACTCAAATTATTCATACATCAATAAAATAAATATAACTTCAACCCAGGTCTATATTTTCATCATAGAAATCCTACTTGGGGTTTTCTATGTTGGTACTAATAGATTTGAATCATTCATTTTATCCTTTTAGTTATTGATCGAATGGGGATTTCCCATCCTTTGGATTTAAATCAACAATATGTCCCTTATTTCTCCTTGGTAATTTATAGGGATGATTCTAGAAACAATATTATTATAGCTATGTTAGGCTATAGACGCAGTAGCTCAAGCATGATGAAATTACCCATAAATATGAGCTAGAGGCATCATAAGATGTGAGTTTATATTTTTTTCTTTCTCGATTAGGTTGTCTAACCAGTTTCTAGTATAAACTAAAACTTCTTCAAAGAGAGAAATATCTTTAAAAATTTCAGAAATCAAACCACATAAAGGAAATAATATCATTCATCTATCAAATGAAAAAAGTTATACTAAAGATAAAATCAATAAATTTATATCTAACATCATATACTAACATTATATTATAAAATATCTATTCACTATAGATATTATTTATCTAAAGAAAAAATGAGTTTCTTTGACAATAATAAAAATGATGACTTATGATAATTATTTATATCATAAGTAAATAATTATTAAACACCAAAAATACTAAGAGGGGGGGGTGAATCAATATTCTTTGAAAATACTTAAACATTCAAAAATTCATTTCACATAACATATTCAATTTGCAATAAGACAAGAAAACATGAGAGAAACCATCAAAGCACATAACACCTGAACACCATATTTTTATGTGGAAAACCCAAAGAGGGAAAAACCATAGTGAGGATTAGCTCATGGTGTAGGGGCACCTAATCATTTTTTGTAAATATGGCCATATGATGGTTTTTAGGGTGCTTTGAGTCTAATGTGATGTAATAAGGTCATAGTAGACCATTTGAAATGTATTGAGTCATCTAGGGGTTGGCTATAGAAAGTTGTTAAGTTTTGTGTCAATTTTATAAATGTTGTCATGTGCAAAAGTGCAAAAAATGCAAAAGGTGGGAAGTTGAAGGGTCTTTGGTTTCAAATGGTTGTTGAGACCATTGAGTTTAGTTGGTTGTTGTTTAAAAAGGCCTCACAAACCTCGAGGCAGGGTTCTAATGTTGTTTTTGAAGTTTGAACAATAACAAAACTTTGTTTTCTTTGTAATTATTGGTAAAACCTACTGCTATAGACCTTTGTATGGTTCTATACTGAGGAATATTGATTAAAGGTACGTTGATTTTAGTAGAGGCATGTGTTAATTGAATTTTGGTTTTGATTTGGTTTGTTTTCATCAAGTTTTAAGGATTTTGTAAGCATATTATTAAGAACAGGTAGGAAACCTGAATTTGAGGGTTTGATAGAGTAAAATGGAATTTTAAGCGATTCCACCTAGTGAAACATGTTCTAACTTGGTGGAATGACATATTTAGGTGTAGGGTTTGTGTTCATGTGTTTTGCAGGGGTAGGGAAGGAAATTATTTGAAGTTAAGGTGATTCCCTTGTGGATTTCATTCATGTTTTAAGCCAAGAATGATGACTAAGAGTTGGAGGGTATGTGCGAGATCATCATGGAAAAAACAGGCCCTTAAGTGGCAAAATTTTTTAGAAAAAACAGAGTTAGACAACTTGATGTAAAAATTTGAATAAGTTGTCTATATTATTTACAAAAATATGTAAGAATAGAATCTATAGCAAATTGAATGTAGTTTCTAAACTACTAGGTTTTTTTTAAATCTATTTGGTGAAAATTTGAAATTTCAATGCGAGACTACTTAAATTTTAGGGAAAAATTAAGAATTAGGTGTCTATCGACCACCCTACAATAAAATGATAATATTTTTTATAATATTTTAGATATAAGTAGAGGACTCATGTTTGGATGTGATGCATATTTTTGTAATTTTTTCATGTAAATAATTAATTATGAATTTTTATTACAAATTTTTAAAAATATAAAAAATTGTATGTCTAACCACCTTAACTTGGTCAAAACTTCATGAAATTCAATTTTTTTTTTGTAATCCTATATTATGCGAAGCATAGAATGTGACACATTTATATTCAAAAAATGTGATACCGTTTGAAAGCTATAGATGTTTTTCAATCAACCTATCAATCAAGACTTTATTCATAATTCAAATAAAAAATGAATAATAATTATTTATTAAATTCAAAGTAAAGAATAATTTATATTGGTGGAAAACTGAGAATCTCCTTTAAAAACCTTTTTCATTTTATCAATTTTTGGTAAAAGAAAGTTGTTAGCCACATACCCATCATATCGCCAATTTTTGGCCCATCATAATCCTGCACATACCCTGGAGTTTAATTAAAATGCATTGATAGAGTGTGGGAGTTGGTTTAGAAAGCATGTGCAGACCTTAAATGGTGTGTTTGAAGTGTTTTTGAAGAGTTTTGAGGTTGGTAGTTGGTAGTTTCAATAGACCCTTGTGTGACTAGCCTAAATAGGCCTAAACAAGGGTTTCAGGGTTTGGTGAACTAGAAAGTTTTTCTATGGGAAAAAATTGTTGTTCCTAGCTATTTGTGACTAGGTTGAGATTAGGGAATAGATATTTATGGTTGAGAGGGTGTTTGGTTTGTACTTACTTTGTAAAACATGGATAATTAAGCCACTTTTTAGCATAGCAATCTATTTTAGGAGATGAACATCTAAAAAAAGTGTATGCAAAAACTAGATATGTTAAAGAATGCAATAAAGGGTATCTAAAATTTCAATCCTTTTATGGGTTTGAAAAGTCTTCTGAAAGATATACTCAATTTACACTATTTGGAATGCTACAAGGCAAAGATGGAGAAGTTGTGAGAAGTCACCAAGTTAGGGTCTTAAAGCTGAAAAGATTGTTTCAAATTGATTGAATTGTGTTTTTTTTTTTAAAATCCTCCCTGCTCTGCATCAAGTGGCATTAGAGCATAGGTTTTGATCTTTTGAGGGTAGAAGTTTGAAGCCTGAAGAGGGAAAATTATAATTTGAAGAAGGAAAGATGCCTCCTAAAGGAAGTGGAGTCATTGTTAGAGAGATAAGAATGATGGAGTCTCAACAAGTAGTATTAACCAAACTTGTAGCATTAGAAACAAATCAAAGAAGAGGAAAGTCCACTGAAGAGGAAAGTGACTGAGAGGAAGAGGAAGAGGGTGAGAATGAAAACCCTCAAGGAAGAGGAAGAGGGTGAGAATGTAAACCCTTGAGGAAGAGTCCAAGGTGATGATGAGTTGGACCTTGATGAGAGAAGGATGGTGAAAATGTTGAAGGCTATTAGAGGAGATGCTTCTGAGGTGAAAATAGATTTTCCAATGTATAGTGGAAATTTAGATGTTGAAGAAGTATTGGATTAGGTTGATGCATTGGACAACTACTTTGAGTACAAGAAGGTTGCAGAAGAACAAAAGGTAAAGTTTTCTAAGGCTAAGTTGAAAGGCTCAGCTCTAACATGGTGAAACTATGTACAAGAGGAAAGAGTACAAAAGGGAAAATCAAAATTAAGCTCATGGGATTGAATGGTAGCTAAGGTGAAGGGACAATTTCTACCTACAGATTATGAAATTTAGACATTTAAGAAGTTGCAAAACTTAAAGTAGAAGGAAAGGGATGTCATGGCCTACACTAAAGAATTTCACAAGTTAAGCATTAGAGCTAGTCATGTTTAAGATGAAAATGAGAAGATAGCAAGGTATATGAATGGATTAAGAATTCAAATTCAGGATGAATTGAGTCTTGCTACTCTTAGGACAGTTGAAGAATGTTTTTAGTTGGTTTCTAGGGAAAAGGAGAAGTTAAAAAGAATGAAATAAAGATAAGGAAGAGGAAAAGGCAACACTAGTAGAGGAAGAGGTTCAAGGCAGTCCTATGAAGACCAAGAAGATGCAAGTAAAAGCAAAGACCAAGTTGTTGATGAAAGAGGTGGATTTAGAGGCTTTAGAGGAAGATTTGGTGGACAAGGCATAAGTTCAAAAACATTTTAAGGGATATGTTTGCAATCAGTTTGATCATCAAACATGGAAGTGTCCATATAAACAAGCTTCTACTTCAACTAGTGGTGATAAGAGAGTTCAATTGGTGCAAGAGGAAGATTGTGAGAGTGTTAACTCTCCTAATCAACTTGCTACTATAGAAGTTAGAGAATCCTTAATGGTTAGAAGAACACTCCTAAAATCATCCAAGGAGAAGGATCCAACCCAAAGAACACTTTTCAAGACCACTTGCAAGTGAAAAAGGAATGGTACGTAAATTTTTAATAGATTTAGGGAGTATTGATAACATGGAATGAGAATCCATCTATTTTAGTGAATGAGCAAGCTTTGGTTAAGTTTAATATTGGTGGATATAAGGACAAAATTCTTTGGGATGTCTTTCTTGTGGATGTGTGCCACTTGTTGTTAGGAAGACCATGGCAGTTTGATAGACATGCAATATATGATGGTAGAAACAACACTTATGAGATTGGGAAAGATGGAATCTCTTTTGCTTTGGCTCCATTAGTAGAGGATGATAAATGACAAGGTAAGGCAACCAAGGTGATAATGTTAGGTAAGACAAAGTTTGTAAAGAAAAAGGAAGAGGAGCCTAAGGAGTTTGCAACCACTCCTACATTTGAAGGTATCAAAACAATAGACTTGAAGAGTGAAATGATATTGAGTTAGGGACAAAATCTGATAATGAGGTCAAGGATGAATTAATTGTGGAGATTCAAGAGTGGGTTAAGAAGAATATTGAGTTCATGATAGAAAGAGTGCTTTGTTCTTTGATTTCAAAAGAGGCTATTGGGTAGTCAAATTCTATCAATAAAAAGGTTTTTAAACTTGATAAAATAGAGGTCCTAGGGGCAGATAATCTGAGAGAAGAGATGAAGGAAAAAGGTGGAGTGATTCAAGGTGAATGGAAAGGACAAATGGATGAGTTTAAGTATGCATCAAGAATAAAGAGGAAGATAGTTCAATACAAGAAGGGAAAATGTATGTTTTCAAGTGCTCAAGTAGGTTTAACATTAGTTCCAAATGAAGATAAGGTTAGACAACATCCATCAAGTAGGTTGTTCAAGTTGGAGCAATGTCTAGGTGGCAAAAAGTTCAATAGTGTAAAGCATGATACTAATCTTCAATACTCGGTTCAATGGAAAGGGTTACTATATGGAAAGACATTTGGAGATAAAAAAGATGATGTGATCAAGCATGATTTACTACAATGCAGTCCTCAAGGGACTTGAGTCCTTTTTTTGTTTGGGTGTATAGTGTAGGGGCACCTAATCAATTTTTGTAAATATGGTCATATGATGGTTTTTAGGGTGATTTGAGTCTAATGTGATGTAATAAGGTCATAATAGACCATTTTAAATGTATTGAGTCAGCTAGGGTTGGTTATAGAAATTTGTTAAGTTTTGTGTTAATTTTGTAAATGTTGTCATGTGTAAAAGTCCAAAAAATGAAAAAGGTGGGAAGTTGAATGGTATTTGGTTTCAAATGGTTGTTGGTACCATTTATTTTGGTTGGTTGTTGTTTAAAAATTCCCTACAAACCTTGAGGTAGGGTTCTAGTGTTGTTTTTGAAGTTTGAACAATAACATAACTTTGTTTTCTCTATAATTTATGGTAAAACCTGCTACTACAGACCTCTATGTAGTTTCGTACTAAGGAATATTGATTAAAGGTGCATTTATTTTTGTAGAGGCATGTGTTAAATGTATTTTGGTTTTGATTTGGATTTTTTTCATCAAGTTTTACGGATTTTGTAAGCATTTTACCGAGAACAGGTAGGAAACCCTGAATTTGAGGGTTTGATAAAGTAAAATGGAATTTTAACCCATTCCACCCAGTGAAACATGTTCTAACTTGGTGGAATGGAATATTTAGGTGTAGGGTTTGTGTTCATGTGTTTTTCAGGGGAAAGGAAGGCAATTTATTGAAGTTAAGGTGATGCCCTTGTGTATTTCATTCATGTTTTAAGCCAAGAATGATGACTAAGAGTTGGAGTTTGACTAAAATGCATTCATAAAGTGTGGGAGTTGGTTTAGGAAGCATGTGAAAACATTCAATGGTGTTTTTGAAGTGTTTGTGAAGAGATTTGAGGCTAATATTTGGTAGTTTCAATAAACCCCTATGCGACTAGCCTAAATTGGCCTAAACAAGGGTTTTGGGGTTTGGTGAACTAGAAATGTTTCTATGGGAAAAATTGTTAATCCTAGCTATTTGTGACCTAGTTGAGGTTAGGGAATAGAGATTTATGGTTGAGAGGATGTTTTATTTGTACTTTGTAAAATAGGGCTAATTGAGCCACTTTTTAGCTTAGCAATTTATTTTAGGAGATGAAGGTCCGAAACAAGTGTATGCACAAACTAGATATGTTAAAGAATGCCATAAGGGTATTTGAAATGTCAATCCTTGTGTGGGTTTAAAAAGTGCTCTGAAAGATATGCTCAATTTACACTATTTGGAATGCTACAAGGCAAAGATGGAGAAGTTGTGAGAAGTCACCAAGTTAGGGTCTTAAAGGTGAAAATATTGTTTCAAATTGATTGGATTGTGTTTGTTTTTGTTAAACTCTTCCCTTCTCTGCATCAACTCACAATATATTATAACCGGTTACAACATATTATATAAATGCTCACTACTGGTGGATTCATTGTCCCAGTTGACTCAATGCCTATGGAGAGAAGAAAATATAGAAGAGAGTGGTGGTACAAAACCAAAATAAACTATTACAAATGTATCTACAACATGCTAGAATACAATTCCACTGAAGCTCAATATATAGAGTTAACACACTTCATACAACTCTGCTCTTCTTTGCATTTGCATCACTTTCACATAATTCACATAAAAAATAATTGTTCACACACTATAACACTGAAATATACTTACATATATCCATCACATCCACAAACATCTTCAACATCAATTAGGTTGTCCTAATTAGATGTATCATGTAAAACATAACTTATCGGCCCCAAAACTTACTTCACGCTATAAAAAAACTTATGAAAAACTCAAATAGATTGTCATGGACCTATATTAGCTCCCTTATAACATACTAATGCTTACTTAACCTCCACAATACCCAAAAAATATTAGTTTGGCACCATTGGTGACCTAACATATAAACACACCAACGAAACAACTACAAACTGAATGTGGAACTCAAAACTTCATTACACTTGGAACATAGGTACACTTGACACTGACCAACACTTCCACAAATCCACAAGACCAAATACTCTTCTGCTATGAACTGTGGACTGATCAAAACATACATTTTGTACTGGTAACCATTGTTACTAGAAAACTAGATAATTCTATCAATCATAACTTCTACACCATAAGCCAAAATAATGTGAAAGCTTAAATTTTAGATTCCTCTAACACCCAACAAAATTACCTTAGAGCTGTAGAGCAATATTTCTCAAGGTGGACCAATGCAAACCAAAATACTAGATGTCCTATACACTAAAAGCACTATTTTGACACTTATCCAATTTTCAATTCAACTGTTTGCACCAGATCAAACCTTCTTGCAACTATACATTGGATTATCATCTATTTACACAATCATGCTTTACCAAATGATGTACACATCAATATCCATACAATGTTGATATCAATGAAAACACTACAAACTATACAACTCATGCTCATACTCATGTTGCTAGTAGACATATCAATGATAAACTCCATGAACTTCCAACAATCTCCACCTTTTTCATTGATGGAAAAATAAATCAACTACTGTCCAAAACTCCAAACTACTCCCCCACTTTGACATCAAGGGAAAAGGGTGAAAAACATATGCATACATATACTATAGCTCTTTTCTCTCCCTTTAATACATATCTTTCATTGGATTATATACATACTCCCCTTGATTGATATATACATGTAGGAATGAGAGTAAAAAATTTATAGCCAACTCCCCTATCTCTACCATCCATATATATACAATGAAATCTTACTAAGAAACTAAAATGCATAATAAGAAAGAAGTATACATTGATGAATATTATTAACTAGAAGAGGTATTTGAAACTTGCAACTTCTCAAGGTGTGCTTTTCAATCCTTCTTCCCTTCTTCCCAACCCTTATTGGCTAGGCCAAGCATGCATCTTTGAGTCTTGAACTCCATAAGAAGTTATTAACCATCATCTAGAGTACATAGATCTAACTTCTTTTCCTTCTCTACACTCATCATGGAACTAGAGATAGTTGTGAATTTGGTATTCACCAGATCCCTGAGATTTCCAAACTATATAATTATCTTCTCCTTTTGTACTTGTAGTTGGAAAAACTACTCGTTTAAATTGTCAATCACAGTCCTAGTGCTCCTATTAATTTCTTGTGATAGATCATAGGCACCATATACCTTATCAATTCAGGAATCAATGGAATCCATCTCATCCTTTATTCTTTTGGTGGAGCTAGGCCATTTCATGCAAAATTGGAATAGCATTTTTCCTTTTTCCCTGTAATCCTATACATCTTTGAGATTATTCTAAACTTTATTATGTGCAAAGACACACTTCTCTGTTATATCCATTATTCTCTTATTTTTTACCTTTTTATCTATCTCTTTCTCCAATTTTCATTTTAAACTAGTGGAATACTCTTTAAATAAATCAAGAAAAAAAATTAAACTCTCCATACTTGATAAAGAATTGTCAATGTTTGCATTGGATATGCTCTCATATAGAATCTTCACTACTTCATCAATATGTTTTTCACTCTTTTGATGAGTTTATAATATTTCCTTCTAAGAGGAGTCATGAAACACATCACCTAGTTGAATCTTGTGCAATGGAGAGATCTTGTCCATGTCAACCTACCCCTATTGCATTGGAAGTTGAAGTAACTAGCTTAGATACTACCAATTGAAATTGAAGTTGCATACTTAACAAATTCTTTAATGAATCTCCAAGGGTATAGAAATATTCTCCAACTATATTTACATCATATTTTTTAGCCTTCTTCTCCAAAGCCTTTTCCTTGTCAACAATGATGCATACTAATTTTTCTTCATTAACCTCAACATTTTCAATATTTTCCTCATCCTTATTTTCCTCATCAATTGGTTCTTCTTTGTTATTTGAAGATATATTTATCGTTAGATTGGTTTGTATTTCTTCTTCAACATTCCTTTTTGGTTTCAAAGGAGGTGAGTTATGATCTATAGATGCATCCTCCTTTTGTGCCTCTGTAACATTTACTTCTATAGTGGTATTTTTTCCTACTAGAGGAGCATCACCTGTAGTACCTTCTCCTATAGTGTTTTCTTCACCGATAACACCATTTGTAACATTTTCTTCCACATTTGAAAGAATGTCATCCTACACATTCTATTCTTCTATAGCATTCTCATGTTGAGCATCATCATGTTGTGGTTCTTCTACTTCATTAACATCTATATTTGGCATATCATCATGCATTTCCTCTGCACCATCCAGAGTTAGACCTAATCTTTGTGCCAAATCTACAACCTTTTCAACTATTTATTTTTGGATCCTTTCAAGATCATTTTAATATTTACTGATAAGGTTTATTTTCTCATAAGGTTGGTTACCATTTTCATAGTTCAAAACTATTTATTGTACACTTGAGCCAATGTGGATTTATTTTCATCCCAAATGGGTGCACTAATCTTCTCCAAATAAAAATACCTCAACTTTTCTTCTTCATTGATTTCCTCTTGTCTTCATACAACACATCCCTCAACTCTATAGGAAATTTCTTTTCAATATTGTTCATACTTACTTCAAATGTAATAATGTATTTTACAATTGCTTCATCTATTGTTTCCTTGTCAACATCATCTGTAGTAGTGTACAATGCAACAATCTCCTCTAACATTTCATGCTCCATAATTCTATTGAATAAGGCATCTAATTTCATAGGGTTATGTGACCTTACCAAATTCTTCTTCTTCTTTTTCTTGTCTTCCAATGACTTCTTCTCTTTTTCAGACTTTGTTTTATTTTCTCTCAAGTGGATCATAAAGGCTTGTTTTTCTTTTTCTACATCTACCTCATCATCTGTATCCACAATGCTAGTTATAAATTTCTTTGCACTTGCTTCTCCTTGTGAAGCTTCAAATTTCCTTTTCAAGACCAATTGTGGTCCTTCTTATTCTTCTTCATCATCAACATTCACTTCCAAGTATGTTTCCCTTGTTGCTTTTGTCTTTATTCTTCTTCTTTGAGTGACTCCTTGTTGCTTTGTCAAGGTTTCCTTTTCCTTTATAGGAATACTTTTATGCTTAGCCAGAGTAGATTTTCATTTTATATGGGCACTTGTTTGTTTTGCAGGAGTACTTGGATCCTTTCTCTTTGTTCCACTTATTGGTGGCACGGTCCTAGAGGACATGGGGAAGCTGAAGGGGTGGTAGATGTTCTACCAAACCTTCTAACACTTGATGATCCTCCTAATGAGATAGAATTGGATTTATCCTTCTCTACTTTCTCTTCTGTGAGGCCCATTGCCTCTAAAACTTGTGCAATCATCTTCTCAAATGTTTTGATATTTTTTTCCTTTGATCCATATTCACCTCCATGCATTTCTCCTTGTAGGTTCCATACCTCTCCTTAGAGGTGTCTCTAGGTTTTCTCAAGATAAAGTCTATGGAGCTGATGATTTCTTCCTTTGTAATCTCATATCCCATCTCTAGGATCTAAACAGTCCTAGGTTCAACAACCTTTATGATGCAACTATCTTTTTTTACCAAGAATGTGATGTCATTCTTGTACTTTTCTACCATGATTCAAGGAACCCTTTCTCTGACTTGATTATTCTTCTAAAAGGTCTTGAAAAGTACCCATAATGCTACTTCTTAAGTCTCCACATTACCTAGCCTCCTTAGGTGGTCTCTGATTTGATGCGCTACTAGTCAATCCTTCAACCAAACTATATTATTTGTTCTGACAACCTCATTCAAGAAGTAAGACAATAAACAAATGATCAATGTCCCAAACTTGAAAGGATATTTTGAATCCTTTATCTTTTTTAAGCTCTTAATTAATTGTGTGCTCAATAATTCACATAAATCATAGACTGCACCCTTCACAACCATTTCATATGTTGTATTAGTGGTGGTTATTGATACAAAATTTTCCCTATTAGTGAAATACATTTTGTAGCCAATCATCATGGTGACATACTTGACTACTGGATCTATAATATTCTTGATTTTAAAATTTCTCTTGTCATATGTCACTCCTATTAAATCTATCTTCATAAATTTAGTGCAAAAATTGGTCTAGTTGAACATAAACCTGTAAAAAACCTAATCGCCTCTTTTTTTTTATCAATTGAGGTATATCATGCCAAATAAATTTATCATGAATTCTTCTCAGGGTGAACCTTACCCATACATTATTGGCTAAAGTTAGGAAAATAGTTCCACACATCGAGATTTCTCCACTAGGATCTCAAATTATGTTTTTATTTCAAAGTTGTCTTTGGTGAGTTCATTAATCCACACACCACCCATTTTACTGTGATCATATTCTTCCAAATTTTGCATGAATGTAAATCCTTGCATCTTTTGTGTGTAGAACACCATATAATATGTGCAAAAATGACCATCTAGATCATCCACTAGTGATTTGTTAGGATGCCATTTAAATTTAGGTTGGGAATGATCCACTACCTCTACAACTTTTCGTGTATACATTGTGCAACAAATTCAAACCACTTTCAAAACTTAGGGTGAATAGAAACTATAAATACCTCTCAATCTCCTTTGGATTAGGGTTTCATGTGCAAGAACTTCTAAAATTATTCAAAAACATTACCTTGCTCCTTCAGTACTCTTCTCTCCTCAAATGGTCATTTGCAAATGAATTTTTTGTTAAGTGAAATCACTTAAAAGCCCCTTTTAGAAATTGACCTAATTCATATTGAATACATAATTTGAAATTTTGGTAAAAATATGAACTATGTGTATAGTCAACTTCAAATGCTATGTAAACTTCCCCAACTTAATATTTCCCACTGATTCTTTCACCAATAGGTTAACTATGTCAACCTACACCTTATATCCACAAGATGAAGCATCAACACCATTTCTCTAGTAGGGAATAAAAGATATTATGTTAATGCTCCCCTAAGCCAAAGATTTCTACTTAGTTTTTAGAGGAAATATCTATACCAAATGTTGTTTCAAACTCAGGCTTAGTCTCACTATCTTTTTTCTTTCTCCAAATATTATCCATTTATTTCTTCATCTCTACTAGATCAACCTTTTTCATTGGATCATTCTTCTTTTCCTGATTTTTCTTCACATTTTTGCTTCTACAAAATTTGGAAATGTGTCCCGATCTATTGCAATTGTAACAAGTGACAACATTTTGAATAGGCTTACTTCCACCCATTCTAGATCTGAATTTATTAGCTTTATGCCCAAATCCATTACATGCATAACAATATCCATTGAAAGATTGAAACATCATACCATTTTTACTGCTATTCATCATTTGATTTATATCCAAATATTTTGCATGTAAAGCACTAATCAAGAAGAGATAGAACATTTTGATTCATTCTACTATAGGAATAATAGATACCATTAAAATATGGGTACCTTTGTGTATTTGGTTGCCTGATATGTGGTCTTTTGAAGTCTCTCCTTTGATTCCATACTTTCTTTCCATTATTCTTCTTGTCCTTAATCTTCTTTTCAACCTAATTTGGAGTTTGATATGTCTTTGAGATTTCATCTTTCTCAAACCCTAATCCTACTTTGTCTTTATATCCTTTCTAGTTTGTAATCATTTCATCAAGTTGAGTAGAGCGCATCTTGAATTTGTCTTCATGACTCTACTTTTTCAAGTTTTGATCTCAATGTCACAACTTCTTCAAGTTTTGAACATTCTTTAGATTTTCTTTCACCTTTGCATTTAGAAATTCTTCAATTATTTTTTATTTTTCAACTTGCACTTTCAGATTGGTAATTATTTCATTAGCTTTTTTCAGCTTCTCATTATCCTCCTTATGTCTTTCTCTAAAATTCTTGATTTTTAACTTTCTGATGCATTCATCTACTTATTTGATATTTTCCTTTAGATATTTGTTCTCACTTTCAATCCTTTCCAAATCTTCAAGGGCTATTATGAGTTCTCCATTCATGTCAACCATGCAATATTCTTCTATGAATCCAATAGTAGGAATTTCTTCTAAAGGAGTAGGATATCTTCTAAGAGCCATGTGTTCAATTTCCAAGATCTTCCCCAAGCAGTTAAGTTTCTTCCAAGGAACCAAGCTTTGATACCAATTGTTGAAAACCCTAAATACTAAGAGGGGAGTGAATTAGTATTCTCTGAAAATTCTTAAACACTTAAACATTCATTCTATATAACATATTCAACTTGTAATAAGAAAGGAAAGCATGAAAGCAACCATCAAAGCACATAACACATGAACACCAAAATTTTACATGGACAACCCAAAGAGGGAAAAACTATGATGAGGATTAGCTCACAATATATTATTACTAGTCACAACATATTACAAAAATGCTCACTTTAGGTGGAATCAATATCCATAGAAAGAAGAAAATATAGAAGAGAGGGGTGGCACACAACTAAAATAAACTATTACAAATGCATCTACAATATGTTGGAATACAGTTCCACTAAAGCTCAACATATAGAGTCAACACACTTCAAATCACTGTATTCTGCTCTACACTCACATCACTTTTACATAATTCACATTAAAAATACTTGTTCACACAATAAAACATCAAAATTTACTTAGATATATATCCATCACATCCACAAACATCTACAACATCAATTAGGTCAGCCTAATTAGATTTATCATGCAAAACATAACTTATCAGCCCCAAAACTTACTTCGCGCTATTAAAAAAACTTATTACAAACTCAAATAGGTCGACATGGACCTATATTAGCTCACTTATAACATATTAATGCTTACTTAACCTCTGCAATACCACAAATATATTAGGTCAACATTATTGGTGACCTAACATCAAAATTCATAACATAACAACCATATGCTGACATGTAGACCTCAAAAATTCATACCACTTGGAACATAGGTGCATTTGAAACCTGTCACCACTTCCACAAATCCACAATACCAAATAATCTTCTGTGTTGAAGTGTGGACTGATCAAAACATACATTTTGTATTGGTAACCACTATCACTAGCAAACTAGATAATTTTTTCAATCATAACTTCTACACCAATGGACAAAATAATGTGAAATATTGGATTTAGACTCCTCTAATACCCAAAAAAAATTCCATAGAACCATAAAGCAATATTTCTCAAGGTAGACCAATGTGTACCAAAATACCAGATGTCTTGTACCCTTGAAATATTGTTCTAACACTTAGCCAATTTTCACTTCAACTGTCTACACTGGATCAAACCTTCTTGCAACTATACATTGGATTATCATCTATATACATACTCATGCTTCACCAAATTATTTGCACATAAATATCCATACAATGTTGACATCAATGAAAAAAATGCATACTATACAACTCATGCTCATACTCATGTTGCCAGTAGACATGTCAATGACAAACTCCACAAACTTCCAACAATAATAATCTAAAAAATAGTATATTACTCATATAAAGGATTGTAAAATTAAATATCAAAATATTTACAAAAGTGAGTACATATAACTAGAGTTATACATCATTATTTTTTTCACTAGTAGCTTTTTTCTTACTATATTTTAATCACTTTAGGGCAATTACGAGGGTCTCAGTGTTAGATAACCAAAGCTCAAGTTCTTGCGGTTTCTTTTTTAGTGTAATTTTGGATAAGTTTAAAATCATCATTTTCTTAGCTCATTTTTTTTGTTCATCCTCCCAATATATCCCTTATCATACATGGATATACAAGAATTGATGCTATGTTACTTTATGAAGTTTCAAGTCTTAATCAAATTTCATCCTCTCCTTTCTTTATTGAGTTGTAGTTAACATATATAATCATTTTGTCTAATCAATGATTGGATGATATTTTTAAAACAATTTTGAAGAACTAAAACCCATTTGACTTGAAAAATTTTCTAATCTCATATATATATATGTAATACATGCTTTACTAGGTTGGCAAGAGTATCTTGGGTTATATCATCTTAAAAAAAACTATTACAAAGTTTATTATCCTATTTATTCTATCAAATTCCTATAGATCAATGTTATATTTATAGGTTCTAGTAACAATGTTTTAGAAGATATTTATTTCAATGTTTCATAAATTAATCCTCATAATTAAATTGTGTAAATTCACAAGATACATCATTAGTTCCTTAATTATAACCAAATATGATTCTCACTAATTTCATAACATTTCATTGGAAGAAGTGAAAGAGTATTATCATAACTTAAATCAAAATGTGAAAAATAAAATAACTTCTTGTTGATTCAGTTTTTTAATTATAACTATCGATGAAGACATTCCATTTAGTATCTGACACATGAAATCTTGACATTATTACATGGTTTGAAATAAACAATAGAATCTTCACAAATTTGAGTTACTAATATTATTACTTAACTACTTTAGACCAAGATGATATACTCAAATATAATTTTTTTTAGAAGGGATTTTTAATAAGATAGGTATCTAAATCTATAAGGATACTACTATGATTCTTTTTTAAATCTTCTTTGTGTTTTATTTTTTCCATTAATAAATTTTTCAAGCTAACATCATTTGATATTAATATAATGTTATCATTATAAATAATGTAAGTTTCTAAATTTTCTTAATAAGAATGAATGTTTCCTTTGGTCTTTATTTTTGTTATTAGCTTCTACTTTCATATTTGCATAAGATTTATAGAGTCAAGATTAATTTTAGTTTAGGTATACTTAAGTCGTCATTACAACAATATTTTTTTATAATATTTAAGGTTTCCGCTCTTCACCATATATATATTATTTTATTCAAGTATCCCAACAAGTTTCTTTGCTAATGTGGGCACATCTCTTCTTGAGCACCATATGAAATCGAACTGAGTTGCACTAAACTTATAATAATTAAGCTCCATACTAGACAATGAATGATGCAAAGCATCTACCAAAAATAATCAACTATCAAGGGTACTTCTGACCCAAACTCAAATGGAGAAGATCAAATTAAACAATCACCCAAAATTCCCTTATATTTTCATCAAATCACATCATTTCACTTGAAATTATAAGGTAACCAAAAAGCCAAATCACCAAACCATTATTCAAGACTTTTATCATACTCCAACACATCTTAACCATCAAAAAATTGACTGTACTAATACAAAAACTAGTGTAGGAGCACCTATTTGATCACATGCCTCCATGAGGCCATATTGATTCATTTGTTCCATTTTTATGTTTTTATATTGTAATAAGGCCCAAGAGGCCACCTTTGTGGTGTTATAGGTCATAGGATGTTGTTCATTTCTCATATATTGTAAAAATTGTCAAAAGTGCAAAATTAGGTAGATGAAATGTCATTAAGGTGTTTTGTCAACAAAATAATCAAAAGGTGGTTGAAAATAGTTTTTTTTAATTGAAAATGTATAAATAAACCCTCCAAAACTCGAATTGGGGGTTGGAGACATCATTTTTGAAATTTGATAAATGGAAACCTCAAATTTTGTGCATTTTCTGATTTTTACATTGTTACCAGGCTGAAGTTGTGTTTTGTACAGAATTTTATGGGATCAAATAATGGAGTATCATATATGGATGGAAATATCTCTATTTATATTTTCCAATTATTTTTGTCTCATTGAATTTTATTGAGTTTTGTGGCAGATATGACTATTTTGGTGAGACTGCCTATTCTAACAATATTGTGTAGAATTTACAGTCTAAAGAAGTGTGATGGTACGGAATGTAAATTCTATATTTTGGATCTAAAACCTATTTAATTTTGTTTCCATGTGAATATAATTTCATTTTATTCAAGTCTCATCAAATTTCATTAAGATTTGAATAAGTTATGACCATTTTTGTGAGGGTAGGTCTGAACCCTACCTAAGGTTTGCAGTTTTGGGAAAAATACAATAACTTTCATTTCCACCATTGGATATTCATAAAAATTTGAGAAAAGGTCTATAAATATGTTGTATTCAATCTCACAACAGAGATTAGATTCATTAATTGTTTTTTGTAATTTATTAATGACTGTTTGTTGCATTAAATTGTGGGCTGTCATCGTTATGTTTCCAATGTGATATACAATGCCTAATAGCATGTGTTATACAAAGATTGTTTTGGATTATTATTGAAGGTTTGTGTGATGTGTTATTGAATCCTCCTAGCTCTACATCAAAAACCTGATTAGAAACACTAAACCATTCAACTCTTTCCATAGTCACCAATTCACTCTTCAATGCATCTTACTCCACATGGAAAAATAACAACAAATCATGCACTCTTATTTCCAAACTATCACCAAACCTCCAAGACACTATAATCAACATGTTTTTTATTGAAATAAACCAAAAAAACACTCATATAACACTAATCTATCAAATGCTCCGATTCTTGCAGTCAAAACATCATTTTACACCAAGGTTCCATATTAACCAAAACATCAAATTAACAAGTTTAGTCTCTGGCCTTTCCAAAATCATTGAAACATATTTGACAGTATTATTTAAGTATTTTACCAAAAAAAATCAATCACCTTTATCACTGTTTGCATAGAACCTCATTTTCTTGCATGCAATCACCCATATTTGGTGTAGGAGCACCTAAACATTTTTTCAAAATTAGATCACTTGAAGGTTTTAGGATGTTGGTCACTAGGTAAGGCTAGGTATTAAGGTCTTTTCTTAAAATATGGAATATTTACTCTAAATAAGGTCTAAAAAGACCATTTATCATGTATTTGGGTGATTTGAGGGTCATTTGAGTTTTGTTGTTAAAAGTTGTAAAAAGATGTAATTATTGTCAAGACAAAATTGCAAGAAAAGCAACTTTTAGAAGATCAAGGGTCTTAGAAGTTTAAGGGGTAGTTATAGGCATTGGGTTGTTGAGATTTAATTGAAACATGTATAAAAATATCTCCATGGCTCGAGGAATTGTTTTTGATGATTGTATTGGAGTTCCAACATTAAATACAATGCTTATTTCTGCACTTTTCTCTATTTTTATGTTTTCTTTTTATACTAAACTGCTTGTACAGTCAGTATCATGCTATGAACTTCATTGTGATTTGTAGGAGCATATTATCACTTTCATTTGAGTCCATTTTGAGGGTCTAACATTAGGTGGTATCAGATCTCAGGGACAAGGTCTCTTGTTGGTGATTTATTTGATTTTTGCAGGTTTTGAAGAAAGTTGATTGGAAGGTGAAAAGGCAGATTGGTGAAGATTCCTTCAAAAGGTGTTGGTGCTGGTAGAGAGTTACAGGATCTAAAGGAGAAGTATGCTAAGCTTCTAGAGTCACATAATGCAGTGTTGGAAAGGATTTCTACCTTGGAGACAAAGAAGAGGAGAGATAAGAATGAAGAAAGTGAAACAAAAGAAGATGATGAAGAATATGAGTATGTTGATGAAAAACTAGACCCTAAAGATCAAAGGATGGTAAAGATGTTCAAAGTAGTTAAAGGTGATTCTCATAAGGTAAAAGTTGATCTTCCTATGTATGGTGGTGATTTAAATGAAGAGGAATTGCTTGATTGGATTACTGCTATGGATAATTACTTTGAAAGTGAAGACATTCTAGATGAGTAGATGGTGAAGGTGGCAAAGAATAAACTCAAAGGTCATGCTATTTTATGGTGGGACTATGAGCAAGCAGAGAGGATAAAACAAGGCAAGTCAAGGATTACTTCTTGTGATAAGATGGTACAAAAATTGAAAGGTGAATTTCTCCAAAAGATAAGTCCATTTGTTGATTTTTGAAGGCTAGAAGCCTATTGGTGTTGTCTAGGGATAGTTTGAGACAATTGTGTTGTGAAGGTTGTTTCCTTGTTTGTATATGATCAAATTGAGTTGGATATTGAGTATCAACCACCTTGCTTGCATCAATATTCTACTAGTATTGCAAAACCCTTAAAATAGGTATACCATCAAGGCCACCTTGCTTCACTTCAGGAAATGGACATTATTAGGGACCCAATTTTGCAATGTAAACATACCTCAATAGTAAATCAACTTGTTTTGGAAGATAACATAGAACAATTGACTGTCCATGCCTAATTGCTTCAAATTAGATCAAATTTTCAAATTAAACACCATCTATTCAACTCCAAGTCACTAAATAACCATAAACAATCTTTGAATAGGTTGAAAAACACACAAATCATCAACCTTTAATGAAGGAAACATCCACCAATACAAACAAATAGTAAACCCTTGTCTAAAGCCTTAACAATCCCCAAATAGTGAGGGTTTGAAGGAAATATATATTCCAAATCACCATATGCTCTGCCACTATTTGGCTGCAGACACCTAAAATGGTCTAGAGAATCTAATTAATTGAATACGACTTATTTGATTAATTAATCTTAAATTCTTCTACTTAGTAAATAAATAGAAATATTTATTTATATTAAGTTCATTTATTAATTCTTCTATTTTTTCTCCTAATTAAATAAACAAAATCAAAACTTTGTTTTATTTAATTATTATCATTTTCATCATATTATTTCTCTCTTAATTAAATAAACAAAATTATTTATTTAATTATTATCATTATTACTTCTATCTTAAAATTAAATACACAATTTAAATAATTTGTGTTATTAAAATCACCTTTCTTCTTAATTAAATAAAGATTGCTAAAAATCTTTTATTTAATTATCATTCTCCTTTTAATTTAATAAAACAAACCCTATAGTTTGATTTATTAAATTATTTATTCCTCCTTTTGCTAAATTTAAATAAATTAAAAATATTTAAATTTATGCATAAAATTTGCACTATTCACTCACCAATAAATATTTATTTCTCACCAATCAAATTAATGGCACTGCCATTCACGGGAAAAGCTTCAGGGAAAATTTGCAGGAAGTTCTCTCAACAACCTTCCACCCACCTTCCCTCTTATCTTGCCTGGTGTTTTCATGGGGAGAAACCATTCTCCATGATCAGCTCCTTCTTCTCATCCCATGCCTTTGGATTCTCCAGAGGAAATCACAGCCCCTCATCCCGGTTTCCTGTGCAATTGTGCTGCCGTGAAAGCTATAAATACAGCTCTTGGGCTACACAAAAAGGATCCCAATTTATGCAATCTTACTCTGCAGGTTTCCAAAGCATTCAAGCATCCAAATCATCCAACATTCATCCAACATTCATCCAGCATTCATCTAGCATCCAACATTTGCAGTCATGGCTGCCATTAGAATAGAATTTGCACATTTAGAACATATTAGAGTAGAATAATTCATTTCTCGTTCTCTAAGTGTCACTTTAATGGTTTTATTAGCTTACAAATCTGAGAGCTAAGTAAATTAGAGAAGTCTTTAGAGTTAGAGAGCAATAGGATAGATTTCTGAAGCTTTCTAGTTTAAATTAGTTTAAATTTATTAAGTTTTAGATGCAATTATCTTATTTAGAAGCGTAGATGCATAGTTTAGCTTGTTTCCCCCATTCTACAGCTTACAATTTGGCGCCCACCGTGGGGCAATACCCCGTATTTTGCTAACTTTTTGAAAATCTTGTCGTACAGGTATCGGCGTGAAAGTTTTCGCGGGATCGAGAGTTTTTGCAGCGCGCCGGGATTCTGTTTTAGCGCGCCGGGTTCCTATTCCAGCGCGCCCGGTTACTGTTCCAGCGCGCCGGGTTTCTGTTCCAGCGCGCCCGGTTACTGTTACAGCGCGCCTGGTTTCTGTTCCAGCGCGCCACTTTTTCTTCTTTAAAAGCATTTCTTTCATCTGGATCCGACGCGTCCGCGGCCAGTTTTTTTATTTCTGTCTTTTCTATTTGGTTAAAATTTACCAATCCTAGGATAGAAACAATAAAATTTACCAATCCTAGGATAGAAATGGTTAAAATTTACCAATCATAGGATAGAAATGGAGTAAAATTTACCAATCCTAGGATAGAAACATCACACTTCTTTTTGAGGTTTTAAAATTGAACATCTTGCTTGTCATGGAGCAATATCTCCATTAGAAGTAAATCATTTGTCTTTTGGGTTTAAAAAGAACAACATTTTGCTGTGATTGGGTGATAGGTTTATGCTCTCCCCTTGACTGGGTGCATCAGAATACCAGACTCACCATTTACTTTATGCAATTTTATGCTTTCTTAAAACCTTTAGACAGGCCTGCCGTAGTGGGAAAAAGTACTCACCCTATGGGAACGACCTGAGTGGGGACAGCCAAAAGCCATGGTATTCCAACCCACTTTAAAATTTATGTGAATTTGGGGAAACCCTCTTTCAACGGAAGTGCGCAGGATAACCATCCCCAAAATCTTTGTTTTAAAGATTGGGAGGTCTCTCGAGGGAGTTTATCCATTTGTCGCTCCGAACGGAAACCCTATCTAAGAACCTAGAAATAGAAGCACGCTGTCAGTTTCCAAACATTGTAATACTCGGCGGTGCAGGGGCGGGGAAGAATCTACCCTCAAGCACTCACCATATAATTGCCAAGGACTGTTTGCTCAGGGGATCCGGTATCCACTTCCGTCACTCTGAGTACGCACCTGAAAAAGACAAAAACACGGGCGCCCTCTAGGGGGTGACATGGCTGTGTGAGTCGACACAATTCCAAGCTGTGGGCTGTTCGAGTATATAACGATGACCTTTTGTCTCTAGGAGTGAGTCTGTTTGAGTTGTCTTATCTTGTTATCAAACCAGTGAAAATCAAGAAGAATCATTGATTCTTAAGAACATACACTACTTGTTTAAGATTCTAGGATTTTAAATACAACCATTCTATTCTTGATTGCTGTGTTTTCTATCATCAAACTCAGATAAGATCATCACAAAATCCTTAAAACACTTGTGGATTTCTCATGATTCGAGATTGGGTATCCACCAAGTTTGTCAAGAGATCTCTTGCCAAACGAATCCGAAAACCAAAGAGAACACTTGCATACAAGCAACTCCTAAGAAAACAAAGATTTCTGTATCAAAGCAGGAAAGTTCTACTCCAACATAGAACTTTTATTCATAGGTATCACGATTTCTCTAGAGGTTATACAGACGACTACGCTGTAGCTCCCTTAGATTCACAAGCATATTTCCAAAGAAGAGCTCTTAGGCAACACCACAATCATAGCCAGAGAATTCGTCCAGAATACATTCCACAACCAGCCATCCAATATGATACAAGACCAAGTGAGTTTCACAGAATAAGATAGTTTTTCTGTCTTAAAAATCTTAAGGTCATAGTTTTAGCGCACCCAGTATCTGTTTTAGCGCCATTTGGGTCTTTTAGAGCCCCAAGCACCCTAGATCCTGCTTCCGTGATGCCCGTACTTTCTATATCTTAGCTTGCTCCAGCCTCACAGTTTTGGCCATACTATATTTCCAGGAGCCTCTGCTATACTGGCTCTATATTTCCCTGCCACAACTGTATCCTGGTTTTTCTGAAGGCACTATAAATCCCAAAAATAGAGAGTTAATAGGACATTTTGTGAGCTTGCCCATATCGAATACAAGGTTTCTATCAGTTCAAAACATTTTTTTTCACAGTCCAGAACACTTAAGTCATGCAAAAGTAAAAAGCTTTACCCCTACACCTAGATCTTGCAGCATCTTGCATAGTGTCATTTTCACCAAAATTTGAGTTTTTCTGTCAAATTTTCCCCATCAAGGATTCTATCATCCTTTCATCACGAAACTAGATAAGATGAAATCAGATTTTAATACAACAACCTTGGCACTTATCCAATCAAATCTAAGATCAAAGTCTAGAGTAAAACTTTAAACGTTTGTATGCCTATTTTCACACGAGCAGCATATCAAAAACAACAAGAACAAGAAAATGAAAGAATAGCAGCCATGGCTGAAGAAAACCCTTGGGGACGATATAGCAACACTGATCCTCTTATTAACTCACATGAGAAAGAAATAACTGCAGAGGAAATCAAGAAAGTTCAACAAGACCCTCATTTCCATAAATTTATGGAAAAGATGCTAGAGCAAGACATGGAAAAGTATCTTCTACTATTAGCTAACAAAGGTGCTAAACTTCCTAAAGACTTTGATGTCAATCAACTCAAGGAAACAGCCACACCTAACTCAACTAGTATAGAAAATCCAAATCAAATAGATGCTTTGACAAGACAAATCCAACAATTGCAATTACAATTTCAAAATATCCAACAAGGGCCAACAAAGAGATATCAATTACAAGACATTTGCCCTTATCCATTTGACTCAAGCATTAACATGATACCATTTCCAAGGTATTGTGAGTACCCAACATACAACAAGTATAATGGAAGAACCGATCCATTTGATCACGTACGAGAATTTCTGCCATGAGCATAGAGTTCGCACACGAGGACTCTTACCTACTACGACTATTTCCAAGGAGCTTAGGGAACACTTGCATGGAGTGGTTTTCTAAATTAGAACCTGGGATTCAATCCTTTGAAGAACTAATCAATAGGTTCATAACACACTTCTAATTCAACATCCAACATGGGGTAACCTTAAAAGAACTTTACAACACCAAACAAGCAAAGGGCGAAAAATTTCTTTCCTTTCTCCAACGATGGAGAAGGCTATTTGCTAAATACCCTAGATCTATTCCTGAAGAGGAGAAGATAGAGATGTTCATTGATAACTTAGTAGAAGACATGAATTACAGATTGGACTTACAATGTCCATCCACATTTGAACAAGTTATCGAAAAGGGGCTCAAAATCAAAGAGGCTCTAATCAAAAGAGGAACAATCAAACATTTCACTGAAGGTTCAAACAATAACCATTCCTCTAACAACAACAACGAAAAGCCAAGATTTTGGCAAAAGAACAAGAATACTGATACCATGATCGATACACATACACCTAAACCAGTATTCACCTTGACACCAACTACTACAAACAAACAAAACAATGGTTTTAATGTCAAACAAAGTAGTGATCAAGGAAATAATCATAACAGTGGAGAAACGAAAACCCAATCATTCCAACGATCCTCCAATAAAAGAAAATTCACACCGTTAGGACAATCATTGGAATCAGTCCTCAAAGAACTTTTAAACGAAAAACTCATTCAAGTACAAGAGGCTAGAAATTGGGACCCTCAAGTCAAACCATCATGGTGGAATGACTTACATTACTGTCACTATCATCAAAATAAAGGTCACATGACTGAAAATTGTTGGCAGTTAAAACATGCGGTACAAGACCTCATAGATCAAAAGAAAGTATTCGTAGAAGGCCCTCAAACAAACAAAGATCATACAACATTCAAAAATCCTCTACCCAATTATCAGAAGGGAGAATCTTCTTCCGCAAACACCAAAGGTAAGAACATTGGTTATATTTATGACGTAACAATCCTTTGTTTTTCTACTACCAAAGAGGATGAAGAGTTATGCAACCAAATCAATCAAAAAAATGACATTACATCTACTAATTTGGTACAACATATGGACAAATCCGAAAACCAAATCAATGTAGTCACACTCAAAGGGAAACAAGAGTACCAATCGGTTAATGCCACAACAAGGGCACAATCCAAAGTTATATTGAAAGGAGCATTAATATCATCCCCATCAGTGGATCCCCCCTCCAATCAATATAATCTCATCGATCAATTGCAGAAAATACCGGCACAAATATCAATCTTGGAACTTTTGAAGATTTCCCCATCACACAAAGAGGTTCTTGAACAAGCTCTCATATCAACTACAGTACCTAACAATCTGGATGTGTGTCAATTTCAATCTATGGTGGGACATCTATCTGCACCTCATTGCCTTTCATTTTCTGAACATGATGATGTATCACTCACCCACCCACATAATTCTGCCCTTCACATTGAAGTCCTTATCCATAAACATCGTGTAAAACGTGTGGTCTCTTGATAGATGAGGGGCTGGATTAAATATTTTGTAACCTTAAAGATGATTCGCAGTAATCTAGGATACCCAGATGGTAAAGCCATTGATACAAGAAGAAAATCACAATCAAAGCATATGATGAAGAAGAAAGGTCCTCTAAAGGGTTGATCATATTACCCATACAAGTTGGGCCTATTGTCCAAAAAGTGGTTTTCCAAGTTTTAGATAGAGAACTAACATACAACATACTATTGGGATGCCCTTGGATCCATGATATGCAAGCAGTACCTTCTACCTATCATCAATGCCTGAAATTTCCCATCAATGGATAGGAGGTAACAATCACAGTAGACTATAATGACACCCAAGCTTGTCATACATTGAAGACATCTCAGGATACATTCATACCTCACAATAGAGAAGCTGGTAATAATCAGATAGTGAACAAATAATGAGCTTCATTCTCTCAAAGTGGCTTCCAAACAACAAAATCACAAGAGATAAGGGTGGGTACAATCTAATCCCTTCAACCGCTGAAGAACAATTGGCTCCACTCACATCAATTCACCAAGGAAGTGCAGATAAGTGACAAAGGAATAAGTGAATATGGTGTTGGACACTCATTTCATCTATCACAAATGTTACCCTCCTTACAAACATATGGACAGCCATCTACAAACACCCACACTTCAGAACAATCTACAACAGCATTAGATGGTAGATTTGTAAAAGCTGGGAGCTTAGATGAAGAATCAAAAGATAAGGCCATACTAAACTGGCTTTATAAGGATGAGGAAGCCCCCGCTTCCACAAGTAACATCATAGAGACAAATCAATATGGGAAAGGAAAAACTATTCTTGAGAAGATGGGATATTCGTGATGTGGACCTCCTCGGTTAAGGGAAACAAGGCATAACAAAAACTAATCGAGCCTCCATGCCCAACATAGCATAAAACCTGACTAGGATACAATGTAAAAGCAAGAGCGTAAATCACCTAATAAAACTGGAGCCGATTCTTCAAATAAGAGATAATTATGAAACAGATTCAAATGAATATGAGTGGGAAAATTTATCAGATGTTTCCTATGAAGATATTCAGATTGATGTTATCAAAAAGTATACCCCCAAACGTGAGGAGGGTCAAAGCTCAAGTTTTAATCCTATTGTATTTGAAACACAAA